>SJYQ01004202.1:400708-482057 GCA_006410935.1 Redunca redunca
TGCAGATCATGCATTCATTTAAATTGTTAAATTAAATTAAATTTATATACATTATATAAAATTAAATTTATATACATTATATAAAATTAAATTTATATAATGTGCAAAACTGGACTGTAAAGAAGGCAGAATGCCAAAGAATTGACACCTTCAACCTGTGGTGCTGGAGAAGGCTCCTGAAAGTCCCTTGGACAGCAAGAAGATCAAACCAGTCCATCTTAAGGGAGATCAACACTGAATATTCACTGGAAGGACTGATTCTAAACTTTCAGTATTTTGGTCATCTGATGCAAACAGATGGCTCATTGGAAAAGACCCTGATGCTAGGAAAGACTGAGGGCAGAAGGAGAAAATAGCATCAGAGGGTGAGATGACTGGACAGCACCACCGATCCAATGAACATGAACTTGGGCGAACCCCAGGAGATGGTGAGGGACGGGGAAGCCTCGTGTGCTGCGGTCCATGGGGTTGCACAAAGTTGGACATGACTGGCAGACAGAGCATATAATGTAATAAAAATGTGGCAAGCTCTTTTTGGGCTTCCCAGGTGGCTCAGTGGTAAAGAATCTACCCATCAATACAGAAGACACAGGTTTGATCCCTGAGTCAGGAAGACCCCCTGGAGAAGGAAATGGCAACCCATTCCAATATTCTTGCCTGGGAAATCCCATGGACAGAGGACCCTGGTGGGCTACAGTCCACGGGGTCGCAAAAGAGGCAACATGACTCAGTGACTAAACAACACAACATAAAAATGTAGTAAATAATGATTTTATATTTAATGGCAGCAAAGTTAATGGTGTATGTTTCTAGCATATTCCTTAACACAGTGCCTAATCCACAGTAGGAATTCAACACAAATTTGGTAAATGAATGAAAACTGTACACGGTATGATTTCTGGCTATGTAAAATAAAAACCTACTTAGAAAAACAAAAAAGAAAAGCAATATAAATAATGGTAGGAGCATTGCCTCTTTTGTCTATAAAAAAGAGAATGGGTGATGTCTCCAAACTGCATGAGATACACTTATATTGTTTATCAAACTTCAGATTTAACTGAATATCCTGCATTTCAATTTGCTATATCTGGCAACCCTAGGAGACATCATATTCCATATCTTTAGTTAGAGTTAATTTTTAAAGTCTGTTGAACAGAGCAGTNAGAGCAGTCCTTTTGATGAACACCTAATTGAAAGTAGGTGGTTATTCTTTTCTCATATATCATATGTGTATATGCACATTTTTCTGCATAGAAAAGTATAAAGAGTTTCACAATGTAGTGATAATCTCCACTTACATTTAAGACATTCTATACACATACGTTCATACAGATCTACAAATGTGATTTTACATACATATGGAATGATACTATATATGCTTTCCTATTATCCTGCTTTTTTGCAGTTTATGCTTTTCTTGACTGCCAATTTCACTGCCTATCCAAAGGTTTGACTTCCATCAATTCTCATTTAGTTACCATCCCCAGGAGGCCGATGTATATGGGCTGCATATGCAGATGACTAACTAGTAGTTTGTTATCTTTATGGCAAGCCACACAGCGCAGGCTCATAGAGAGGCCCCAGTAGAGAAGGCAAGTCCAGAACCTATTATCTAAGCCCTCGAGGAGTCACGAAAAAAGACACAGTTTTGTGAGAAACACATTCACAATGATTGGCATTTACTAAGCTTTACTTCATCTCTCTTTACTAATTTTAATCTAACACTTACTAAATAGCTATGAAAACATGAGACAATGACGATGGATATCTGGGAGAGTTGTTTATGACCCAGTGTGATCCTAACAGCTGAGTTCAATAGTTACTGAATAGCTATGACCAGCAAGGCCCAAGGGTTAGTCACTCAAAGATTATAAAGGCCAAGAAAATTCACTGCTGTCCAGGAGGAAGCTTAAAATTACCCAACAGGAAATGAAATAGACATCCATCCATGATTCTACCACTCAGAAATACCACTGTTCACATTTCAGTGTATGCCTTTCCAGATGCAAAAGTTACAATAGTTAACTCTACTGGAGCGCTTATTGTGTGCTGGCTTTGTTCTCAGAGTTTTGCTATTCACTCATTTAATTTTCCTTTTTTTTTTTTTCCGCCATGCCGTGTCTTCATTGCTGTGCACAGGCTTTTCTGTAGTTGCAGCAAGTGGGGGCTACTCTCTAGTCAAGGTATGCAGGCTTCTCATTGCAGCAGCCTGTGGAGCACAGGCTCTGAATTGCAGTTCAGTTCAGTTTCAGTTCAGGCACTCAGTCGTGTCTGACTCTTTGTGACCCCATGGACTGCAGCATGCCAGGCCTCCCTGTCCATCGCCAACTCCTGGAACTTACTCAAACTCATGTCCATTGAGCCAATGATGCCATCCAGCCATCTCATCCTCTGTCATCCCCTTCTCCTCTCACCTTCAATCTTTCATCAGAGTCTTTTCAAATGAGTCAGTTTTTCGCATCAGGTGGCCAAAGTATTGGAGTTTCAGCTTCAGCATCAGTCCTTCCAATGAACACCCAGGACTGATCTCCTTTAGGAGGGACTGATTAGATCTCCTTGCAGTCCAAGGGACTTTCAAGAGTCTTCTCCAACACCACAGTTCAAAAGCATCAATTTTCTGGTGCTCAGCTTTCTTTATAGTCCAACTCTCACATCCATACATGCTACTGGAAAAACCATAGCTTTTACTAGATGGACCTTTGTTGGCAAAGTAATGTCTCTGCTTTTTAATATGCTGTCTAGGGTGCACAGGCTTCAGTAGTTTTGGCATCTGGGCTTAGTTGGCCCAAGGCGTGTGGAATGTTCCCAGACCAGGGGTGGAGCCACTGTCCCCTGCACTATAAGGTGGATTCTTAACCTCTGGACCATCAGGGAAGCCCTTCACTCATTTACTCTTCAAGACAGTATTCTTACAATGCAAATGAAGAAACCTACAGCAAAGATTGTTTAACCTGCCTGAAATTACATGGCTAGAAAGTGGCAGGACCAGGATTCAAATCCAGTGACTCTCAATAGATAATGATAGATAAATAGGTCAGATCATGTTGTTTTGGAAAACAGATTTTGAAACAAATTGTATATAACATTTATTATGTGCCATCTTCCAGCAATGTGGGACAGCTGGGTTCAATCCCAGGGAAGATCCGCTAGAGAAGGGAAAGGCTACCCACTCTAGTACAGCCTGGAGAATTCCATGGGCTATATATAGTCCATGGGGTTGCAAAGAGTCGGACACAACTGAGTGACTTTCACTTCAGTTCATTTCAATCATGCTTCTACATATATTGATCCTACATATGTTGATACATTTTGTATATAATGGTTCCCATACGTTGATTTATTTTATCCATCAAGTCAGCACATTTTCTTCATGCAGACATTTTGAGGGATGGCAAGTGACAGAATGCTGAGGAAAACCTGGGGCTGCCCTGCATTTCATTAGAGCTTCTATCAGTAAGTTCAGAGAGTTCTGCCCCACCTGAAAAGCAAAGCTGCTTCAATAGAGCTATTTGAGTCTGCTTTCTCAAGCTAGAATTTCATGATCATATCTCAGTTCAGTTCAGCTCAGTTCAGTCGCTCAGTTGTGTCCGACTCTTTGCGACCCCACGAATCGCAGCATGCAGGCCTCCCTGTCCATCACCAACTCCCGGAGTTCACTCAGACTCACGTCCATCGAGTCAGTGATGCCATCAAGCCAGCTCATCCTCTGTCATCCCCTTCTCCTCCTGCCCCCAATCCCTCCCAGCATCAGAGTCTTTTCCAAGGAGTCAACTCTTCGCATGAGGTGGCCAAAGTACTGGAGTTTCAGCTTCAGCATCATTCCCTCCAAAGAAATCCCAGGGCTGATCTCCTCTGAATGAGTTTATTTCTGAACCCATCTCCAAGAAGGCTCCTGCACAACTGATAAATGCCCACAGCTCAGGTGAGTGATAGTCCCAGACCTTTAGATATAGCGTTTCATCCAAAGATCTGAAAAATGTGAAAAATTTAGCTCCAAGCCATGAGGTAGTTTCATGTTAGCCGACCCTCAGTTGTTGATGAGCCAAGAACCTTTGAAAATAAGATCATCAGCCTCCGGAGAAATGAGCATGCTCTCAGAGAAGAACTGACCAGTGAAGGGGCACTGTCTTGACCACAGGAATCCAAGTACATCAGCAGTCTTGACTGAGGCTCCACCGCATGGTCCGTTGTGCCAGGGCACAACTTTAATTTCCTCTCATCCTTTTCCTTCCTCTTGGGCAAAATGAATCATAAAGTTTATATTCACTGTAGTATATACATTTTAAATACACTCCATAAAGCCATAGGCGTAATGAATTCAAGATGCCCACATCATAGAAATTCTGCATACAAGCTTTTATGATTTTGATCCAGGCTTCCTGGGATTTTCAATAGGGGCAGACTTCAGAGTCCCAGGGACAGGAACAGACAATGACAGGGAGCTTCAAATGACTGCTAAGTTTCAAACACCAATGTCCCTGTGCCCTGGGCATTGTAACTGGTCCCAAGAGCATGTGGCCCTGTGCATATTTCTTGGTTTCTGGGAAAGCCGCACCCTGCAGGTGCCAGAGTAACATTCTTCAGAGAGGACGGACTGGCCAGAAGTCCTGCTCATTATTGAAGAAAGAGAAGCGCCTTTGGGAAGAATTCCAGCGTGCAAAGGTGCTTTTAAAACGCGGTGAGCTCAGGTTGCTTACCACCACTTACCATCTCGACCCCCACCCATGCCCCAGTTCTTCCTCTGGGAAAATTTTCCAACCAGGTAGGCTGGGACCGTTCTCTGTGAACCCAGAGCACTAGCCCTCAGAACTTCTTTGCTTGCACCAAAGTGGGGCTCACTTATTCCGTTTCAAGCAGCAGGACCATCTCCAGTCTAGGGGAGCCTTTAAGAAGCGGGGGCAGGGTGGGGTCATATTTTCAGCCTGGCTCTGGCTCTGCAGCTTTCTCATGAATGCAGACCAATTGTGCACAAATGTGGCCAGGACACATGCAGAATATTCACATGAAATGTAAGGATCTCTTGTTCTCTGTAACATTAGCCGAGGTTTCAAAACAGAGAATCCAGGCTGGAACCGCCAGGCCAGCAGCGGGAGGCAGGCTGTCTTAGAAGCAGATGGAACAAAAGATTGGGTTCCCGAGTTCCTGGGGTGAGGCAAAGGGCAAGATGTCAACCCAGGACCACCCAGGCAAAATTAAATACAGATCAACCCTTGATGGCTTATGTTAACAGAGGGGAGATGAAGTTTTGATTTGGGGAAAAGCAACATGGTAAGCTGTACCCGGAATTGCTGTTTACAACACGCCTGCTCCACTGCAAAGGAGCCACAAATGCACAAGTGGATGGAGGCTTCTGTCTCTTCCTTCCAGCACCCAGCCTGTCCTCCGAGGGCTGGGGAACAGAGACTAACACCAAAAGGAGGAGCCTCGGGATTTCCCAGTCTTTGGACAAACAGGAGAGAATGGGTCCTACAGGGGTCAGCTCCTCCTTCTCAGCTTCAGGTTGGGGCCAGAGGCCACCCTGACTCCGTCTAGGAATGGGGGCAGCCCACCCACCTCCATCAGATGCCCTCCCACCCAACCTACCTGCTGCCATAGCCATGTCACCCTGGGCTCTTATTTACCTGGGATTGCAGATAGAATCAACCTTTTAAACTCTACTCTTAACCCCAATCTTTTGTCAGCTGTTATTTTTAAAAATTTAGTTATGAAAAATGTCAAACCTACTCAGTAGAGAGTACATTGCAACAAACCCCAGATTAGCAATTATCAGGATCTGTACATTTCCTCATCTAGTCCATTTTTCCTGGGTTTGTTTTGCTTTTGTTTTGTTTTTTTTTTTTTTTTACATCAAATCCTTTTGGCTCTTCATACTCCAGGAAACATCTTTCAAAATACAGACATTCTGAACATAACTACACCATTGTCACTCTTAAAAAAAAATGACATTAATTCCTCAGTATCATCAAAATCACAGTTCATGTAGATTTCCCTTGTTCCACAAAACTGTCTTTTCTGTTACTTTGTTTGGGTCAGTAGCCAAAAAAGAGCCAAATAGTTCATCTGATTGTTATGCCTCTTAAGACTCTTTTGATCTATAGCAGCTCCTCTTGCCTTTTTCTTTCGTTTTAAATATGTATTTATTTATCTGGCTGTGCTGAGTCTTAGTTGTACCTTAGTTCCCTGAACAAAGATCAAACCCACATCCCTTGCATTGGAAGGCAGATTCTTAACCTCTGGACCACCAGGAAGTCCTATCCCTTGATTTTTCCTTAAATGACATTGCTGCAGAAATCAGGAGGGCTGGCCCTCAGCCTGAATCCTTTGGTCTATCTCTGTGATCTCCACCCCTAACTTCTACCTCTGACAGGTTGGACTTGAACAAGAAGATGTTATTAGCACTGGGTGCAGACATAGCTTCTCCAGTTAAGAAACTTGGCAAATCTGGCCCCAACTTACCTTTTCCAATATATGTCCCCAAATAACCCATATGTAGACCTTCCAACTTAACCAAGTAGGATTATTTAACATTTCTCACCCACCCTTTACATTTTCCCACCTCTTTTCCTCTGCTTTTCCCATTACCTTTACTTGAGAGCTACTTAGCACTTGCTTACGTGAATATATGATGGTTTTTTATGGCAAGGCCTTAAAATTTCACACTTTTTGAACTCACCCTTGGACCAGAAGCAGAATTTCATTTCACTCTGCTCTCCCACCACCCACACTCTTAAACCAAATCCAGAGCTCTTGCTGTTCATCGCCTCAGTTTCCCCCCTTACCTGGCTGCTCCAGCTCTTGCTCCCTTCTCCTCCTAGCACCATTTTGCTTGTTGCTGTCTAGCCCTCAGCTCCAGAGCCTCTAGTCCATCTGTTCCACACAGTATACAAATCCACCCATTTATTCACCCAGCTATCTTCTCTGCTCCTATTACAGGCTGCTTCGAGAAAAGAGAGAAGCTTACAGATGGCTGCCACTGGAACTTCATAGTTGCTGGTCCCAGCTAGGCCTCGTTATTCCCCACTGATCCTATGACTTGTCCCTGGTCAGCTCTTTTTGTCCCTTCTCTCATAAGCTCCTCCTTAGACATATACAGAGATGTGGTTGTTGTTCAATCACTACGTCGTGTCCAACTCTTTGCAACCCCATGATCTGCAGCACACCATGCTTCCCTGTGCTTCATTATCTTCGAGCTTGCTCGAACTCTTGTCCATTGA
The DNA here is from genome assembly GCA_006410935.1 of Redunca redunca. NCBI lineage: Eukaryota > Metazoa > Chordata > Mammalia > Artiodactyla > Bovidae > Redunca > Redunca redunca. The sequence goes on from SJYQ01004202.1 coordinate 407,923, forward strand.
GTCGGTGATGCCATCCAAACATCTCATCCTCTGTCACCCCCTTCTCCTTTTCCTTCAATCTTTCCCAGCATCAGAGTCTTTTCCAATGAGTCAGCTCCTCACATCAGATGGCCAAAGTATTGGAGCGTCAGCTTCAGCTTCAGTCCTTACAATAAATATTCAGGGTACTGCTCAGGTACTCATAGAAAGTCCCCCAATTGGAATTTGTCTGATGTTTTTCTTATGATTAAACTGGAGTTATGTGTCTCTAGGGAGGAAGATCACAGCAATAAAATGGCTTTTTTTTTTTTTTTAATCACATCCTAGCAAGAGTACATACTATCAATGTAACTTACTGCTGTTGATGTTGACCTTGATCATTCAGCTGCAGTGGTATGTGTCAGGTTTCTCTAAAACCACTCCCCACCCCTTTACTCTTGGGAGGAAGCCATGATCATGCAGCCAGTGGTGAAAGTTACATCCTACCTCCTTGAAGGCAGAATTTCTGTATAAATTACTTGGAATTTTTCTGCAGTGGAAATTTGTCTCTTCTTCCTATTTATTTATTTATTGACTTACTTATATCAGTATGGACTCATGGATGTTTATATTGTACTCTAGGTTATAATTCCAACAGTATTTTATTTTATAAATCAGGTTGTTCAAGTTTTGGAAACTCTTTCCATTGGCTCTTCTGTCCCTTTGATGTTAAGTGTTGAATACCATCAAATTATCTTCCATAAATGTTTTACTCATGTATATTCCCACCAGTAATACGCGTGATAGTGTCTTTTTCCTGATCCCTTGCCAACACAACAGTTGCCAGATTTTATACCTCTGTCAGTTGAAGGTAAGCCATGCCATCTCATTTTAGTTTCCCATGTATATCTCACATTATGAATCAGGTAAAGCATTGTTTCACGGTTAAGAATCCTGTGCATTTCCTTTTGTGGGGCTTGTCTCTTAATAGCCCTTGCAACCTTTTCACTGGGAAGTTAGTCTTTTGCATTGAGTTATAGAGATTCTTTATACATGAAGGAAATTGTGCCCTTGCCTATCTGCTTCCCCTACTCAAGTATTGATCTCTGGAGTCAAGAACTATTCCACACATGTTTTTGGTCTCAGCCAAAGCAAAGAGCTTGGCAGGTGATCTATGGTCAAGAAATATTCCTCTTTGAAAAGCTCTCATGTATCTTGGGTTTTCATCATAAAACAAAGCTGTACGCACTTTCCCATTTGGACACCAAAGGAATAGGAAATATTGGGCCTCGGACTTCTGCAGAGAGCAGAAGGCAGAACTCAGCACTTAAACTCTAGGGTGGTTATTGGTTCTTGGTGGGAGTTTAATTTTAAAAAGCATCTTCAACATACCACTTGCTTTCCTTTTTCCTTATACACACCAAAGAAGGAAAGTGCAAAGAAAGGTTGTTTTCTTGGTGAATAGGTAAGTTTTAGGGGGTTCCCTGGTGGCTCAGGCAGTAAAGAATCAGCCTGCAATTCGGGAGACCTGGGTTTGATCCCTAGGTCAGGAAGATCCCCTGGAGGAGGGCATGGCAACCCACTCCAGTATTCTTGCCTGGAGAATCCCCATGGAGACAGAGGAGCCTGGAGGGCTACAGTCCGTGGAGTCGCAAAGAGTCAGATATGACTGACTGACTAAGCAGAGCACATTTAAGTTTTAGACAAAACAAAGTATAGAAACTGCTCTAGGCCAAATTTTAATCCTTTTCTCTTTCTTTTTGTTTTAGATTTTCTTATATGTGGACCATTTTTAAAGTCTTTATTGAGTTTGTTACAGAATTGTTTCTGCTTTATGCTTTGGTTTTTTGGCCACGAGGCATGTGGGATCTCAGCTCCCTGACAAGGTATCGAACCCACACCCTCTGCAATGAAAGGCAAAATCTTAACCACTGGACCACCAGGAAAGCCCTCTTTTCCCCCTTTCTTCGTGCTTCTTAATCTTTTGTGGTTACAACCCTTTAGAAAATTTGATGAGAATTGTAAACTCTCTCTCCAGAAATGTTTGCATGAGATGAAAAACTTCACACGCAATTTCTTGGAGTTTGCAGGAACTCTGAAGCCCACCCACAGATCATCTGAATAAGGACTCCTAATTTGAGAAAATGGACAAAGAGTTTGTGGAAAGGCTGCTGCTCACTTCCTGTACAGCTTTGGGTGAGTTTTGTATCAATAATAAGATTGATAGCAATAATGTTACGGTTTCATAGGACTGTTATGAGAATCAAGTGAGACCATACACACAGACTCTTAGTCCAGTGCCTGGTCAAGAGGCCACTAACTTCATGACTATCATCTGTGAATTTCTAGGTCAGCAAGAAAAGAGATGATTAGAGTTCACAAGCACATCTTCAAAGAATCTTAGTCTAGGAAAATCATCATGATCCAAGTGGACCACACTCACCAACTACTGCAAATTGCCTGTCATATTTAGCCCAAGGGGATTTATCTCCTCTTTACTCTTTGGCAGGACCCAGGCAGACATGATCAATCTTTACCAGGGCCATATTTCAGATTCCAGTATTCACTGTTCATCTTTGCTGTCTTTCTCTCCCAAATTCATCAAACAAATCAGTTTGCAGTCAAGTTTCCTTGAAAAAGAGACCTTTCCAAGCCAATCCTGAGATAGTTTTCTTCACTAGCTTCCTAAACAGGTTGGTGAGATGCAACCAGACAAGATGATTTCAAATTCCTTTGACACCACCCAGGTGGCAGAGCATATGAAAATGGGGTTTTTGAGCCAGAATGCTATAGAATAATATTGCTTTTGGGTGTCATTAGGGAGAACATTCTAGACACAGAGATTCAGCAGACCATCCATGCTGCCTGCTCTACTTCACCAAGGCAAAGTGTGCATAAACTCAAAGGCCATTGCATAAATATTAATATATATTCTATCTACTGTAGGTCTGCCCCTCCAAGACCCTGAGACATTCTGCTTCACTGGGTGGTTGAATCCAACAGAGATGTGGGGGTCAGCACAGTGCCAGATTACCAACGTTTAGAGCAATCAGCCATGCACTGCCTTTTTAAAATTATTGTATTTATTTATTTTAACTGTGCCTGATCTTAGTTGTGGCAAATGGGATCTGGTTCCCGGACCAGAGATTGAACCTGGGCCCCCTGCATTGGGAGTGCAGAGTCTTAACTGCTGGACCACCAGGGAAGTCCCTATCAGCTATGCATTTGTTAAAGTGAGAATTATTCATTCATTTATGTCCAGATTTTTATTAAGCACCTCAAATTCCAAGCAAGCTTTAGTTACCCAATAAATAAGACAGATGACATTCTCTGTCTCATGGAACTTACATTCCAACTGGAGAAAACAGAAAATCTAAAAAACCAAACAAAAAATACTCACAATAATGGCAAATAATGATGAATTCTGAAAGAGGGGGATACAACAATAATGGTGGGGAAAGCATCACTTTAGATGAAAAGGTAAAGCAAATCTCCTCTAAGGGAATATAATCCGAGCAGACACTTAAAGGACAAGAAAGAATCAGCTGGGAATTCCCTGGTGACCTAGTGGTTAGGACTCCATAGTCTCACTGCCGAGAGCCTGGGTTCAATCCCTGGTCGGGAAACTGAGGATTCTACGAACCACACAGAGAAGCCAAAGGAAAAAAATCAGCTGAATCTGTATCTGGGGAGAGGGCCTTCCAGGCAGGCAAACAGCTGGCACAAATGCAGGACTGAGCTCAATGTGTCCTGGGAACCAAAGACTCAACACGTGGTACCCTGAGAGAAAGAGAGGGTGTGCCGAATGATGTCACAGGTGGGCGGGGCCTGCTCATCTCAGCCTGATGGACTTCGTCTAGAGTGTCATTCATTCTGAGCGCAGTAGGAAGCCATCACACGCTTTCAGCAGGGTTCAGGTCTGTAGGGTTTGAGCTGTAGGTGGTAGTTATATTGGTCAAGATGAGGAAGATGAAGAAAAAGCTTGTTTGTGAGTGGGGTGGTTAAGATGGGGGAAAAGTTCTTTTTTTAGATCTCTTAAATTTGAGATACCTATCAAAAGGTCTTGGAGAAGTTCAGTCGGCCACTGAATTTATGAGTCCGGTATTCAAGAGAAAGGTCAAGACTAGAGTTATAAATTTGAAGTCATTAGCTTATGAATGGCATTTACAGCCGTGACGCAGGATGAGATCATTGAGGGCAAAAATATAGAATAGAAAATGAGCTTCAAACTTTAGAATACCAAAGAAGCAGTCAGCAAAGGAGATCGAGAGAGAATGTCAAAGCCAGGAGAAGACACCAAAGGAGCCAAGAAAAGATGGTGCGTCAAGAAGAAGTGGTCACCACTAGATGCCAGAGTGAGGCCAAGGAAGGTGGGCACTGACACTTGGTTTGGGCAAAGGAGGAATCACTAGTCCTCTTGACACCAGTCATTTCAGTTGTGTGGTGGTGAGGGAGGCCAGATGGCAGTGGTAGAGGACAGAGTTGAGTAGAAACAGGACAGGCCGTTCTGAGTTGGGGCAATCTCTGGAGGAAAATATGGCTTCAAGATTTTTTGGTTGGTTGGTTGGTTGGTTGGTTGGTTTTCTTTAATGATGAGGCCCTCATGGGTCTATGGTTGGGAAAATAGAGAGGGGGACCCTGATGACAACAGAGACAGAAAGGAAACTCTTGGAATTGAGTCTCACTTTGCAACCTCTTTCAAGGATGTTTAAGAACAACTTTCTCCAAAGCAAGAATAAATTAAATATATGGAGGTGTCCTGGAGCATCAGTTCAGTTCAGTTCAGTTCAGTCGCGCAGTCGTGTCCGACTCTTGGCAACCCCATGAATCGCAGCACACCAGGCCTCCCTGTCCATCACCAACTCCCGGAGTTCACTCAGACTCACGTCTATCGACTCAGTGATGCCATCCAGCCATCTCATCCTCGGTCGCCCCCTTCTCCTCAGGCCCCCAATCCCTCCCAGCATCAGAGTCTTTTCCAATGAGTCAACTCTTCACACGAGGTGGCCAAAGTACTGGGGTTTCAGCTTCAGCATCATTCCTTCCAAAGAAATCCCAGGGCTGATCTCCTTCAGAATGGACTGGTTGGATCTCCTTGCAGTCCAAGGGACTCTCAAGAGTCTTCTCCAACACCACAGTGCAAAAGCATCAATTCTTCGGCACTCAGCCTTCTTCACAGTCCACCTCTCACATCCATATGTGACCACAGGAAAAACCATAGCCTTGACTAGATAGGCCTTAGTCGGCAAAGTAATGTCTCTGCTCTTGAATATGCTGTCTAGGTTGGTCATAACTTTTCTTCCAAGGAGTAAGTGTCTTTAAATTTCATGGCTGCAATCACCATCTGCAGTGATCTTGGAGCCCCCCAAAATAAAATCTGACACTGTTTCCACTGTTTCCCCATCTATTTCCCATGAAGTGATGGGACCGGATGCCATGATCTTCGTTTTCTGAATGTTGAGCTTTAGGCCAACTTTTTCACTCTCCTCTTTCACTTTCATCAAGAGGCTTTTTAGCTCCTCTTCACTTTCTGCCATAAGGGTGGTGTCATCTGCATATCTGAGGTTATTGAGATTTCTCCTGGTAATCTTGATTCCAGCTTGTGTTTCTTCCAGTCCAGCGTTTCTCATGATGTACTCTGCATGGAAGTTAAATAAGCAGGGTGACAATATACAGCCTTGACGTACTCCTTTTCTTATTTGGNATCATCTCTCAGGATTTGAAATAGCTCAACTGGAATTCCATCACCTCCACTAGCTTTGTTCATAGTGATGCTTTCTAAGGCCCACTTGACTTCACATTCCAGGATGTCTGGGTCTAGATGCGTGATCACACCATCGTGATTATCTTGGTCGTGAAGATCTTTTCTGTACAGTTCTTCTGTGTATTCTTGCCACCTCTTCTTAATATCTTCTGCTTCTGTTAGGTCCATACCATTTCTGTCCTTTATCGAGCCCATCTTTGCATGAAATGTTCCCTTGGTATCTCTAATTTTCTTGAAGAGATCTCTAGTCTTTCCCATTCTGTTCTTTTCCTCTATTTCTTTGCACTGATCACTGAAGAAGGCTTTCTTATCTCTTCTTGCTATTCTTTGGAACTCTGCATTCAGATGCTTATATCTTTCCTTTTCTCCTTTGCTTTTCGCCTCTCTTCTTTTCACAGCTATTTGTAAGGCCTTCCCAGACAGCCATTTTGCTTTTTTGCATTTCTTTTCCATGGGGATGGTCTTGATATCATGAACCTCCATCCATAGTTCATCAGGCACTCTATCTATCAGATCTAGGCCCTTAAATCTATTTCTCACTTCCACTGTATAATCATAAGGGATTTGATTGAGGTCATACCTGAATGATCTAGTGGTTTTCCCTACTTTCTTCGATTTGAGTCTGAATTTGGTAATAAGGAGTTCATGATCTGAGCCACAGTCAGCTCCTGGTCTTGTTTTTGTTCACTGTATAGAGCTTCTCCATCTTTGGCTGCAAAGAATATAATCAGTCTGATTTCGGTGTTGACCATCTGGTGATGTCCATGTGTAGAGTCTTCTCTTGTGTTGTTGGAAGAGGGTGTTTGCTATGACCAGTGCATTTTCTTGGCAAAACTCTGTTAGTCTTTGCCCTGCTTTATTCCACATTCCAAGGGCAAATTTGCCTGTTACTCCAGGTGTTTCTTGACTTTCTACTTTTGCATTCCAGTCCCCTATAATGAAAAGGACATCTTTTTTGGGTGTTAGTTCTAAAAGGTCTTGTAAGGTCTTCATAAAACCGTTCAACCTCAGCTTCTTCAGCGTTACTGGTTGGGGCATAGACTTGGATTACTGTGATATTGAATGGTTTGCCTTGGAGACGAACAGAGATCACTCTGTCGTTTTTGAGATTGCATCCAAGTACTGCATTTCGGACTCCTTTGTTGACCATGATGGCTACTCCATTTCTTCTGAGGGATTCCTGCCTGTAGTAGTAGATATAATGGTCATCTGAGTTAAATTCACCCATTCCAGTCCATTTTAGTTCTCTGATTCCTAGAATGTCGATGTTCACTCTTGCCATCTCTTGTTTGACCACTTCCAATTTGCCCTGATTCATGGACCTGACATTCCAGGTTCCTATGCAATATTGCTCTTTACAGCATCAGACCTTGCTTCTATCACCAGTCATATCCACAGTTGGGTATTGTTTTTGCTTTGGCTTCATCCCTTCATTCTTTCTGGAGTTATTTCTCCACTGATCTCCAGTAGCATATTGGACACCTACTGACCTGGGGAGTTCTTCTTTCAGTATCCTATCATTTTGCCTTTTCATACTGTTCATGGGGTTCTCAAGGCAAGAATACTGAAGTGGTTTGCCGTTCCCTTCTCCAGTGGACCACATTCTGTCAGACCTCTCCACCATGACCCGCCCGTCTTGGGTTGCCCCACAGGCATGGCTTGGTTTCATTGAGTTAGACAAGGCTGTGGTCCTGGAGCATCAGTTATTACCTAAGAGCCAAGAGTGGGGAATGTGGGGGGTTGGGAGGGCGGGGTTAGAGAAGGAAGAGAAACTAGCATTTATTGGGAGAATCACTGTGTCAGGCAGACAAGGGAAATTTGTGGCAATTTTAAGTTTTGAGTATTACATTGCCTTTTATTTTGTTTTTGGTTTTGATTGTGGCAAAATATATAACACAAAATCTGCCATTTTAGCTACTTTAGGTGTGTAGTTTGGAGGCAATAAGTACTTCACAATGCTGTACAGATATCACAACTGAACAAAGTTTTTTTCATTTTCATCATGCTAAACCAAAGCTCTGAACCAGTTTTTTTCAAGGCAAAAGCACTAGCATAGCCAGCTCAATTCTTTTTTTTTTCTAAATATTTATTTTTACTGATGTATTTGGCTGCCCCTGGTCTTAGTTGCAGCATGCAGTGTCTTTTAATTGCAGCGTTCAAGATCTTGTTTTTAGTTGCTGCGTGAAGAGTTTTAGCTGCAGCATTTGAACTCTTAGTTGTGGCATACATGGTCTAGCTCCCCAATCAGGGATCAAACCCAGGCCCCCTCTATTGGGAGCATGGAGCCTTAGCCACTGGACTACCGGGTTAGTCCCAGCTTTGTACATTAAATAGTAATGCCCCATTACACACCCCTCACAGTCCTTTCTCTACTTTTTGCTATGAATTTGCCTCTTCTAGGTACCTCATATGGGCTTCCTTGTGGCTCAGACAGTAAAGAGTCTGCCCACAGTGCAGGAGACCCAGGTTTGATCCCTGGGTTGGGAAGATTCCCTGGAGAAGGAAATGGCAGCCCACTCCAGTACTCTTGCCTGGAAAATTCCTCAGAGGAACCTGGCAGCCTGGCGGGTTGCAGTCCATGGGGTCGCAATGGAATCATATCCACCCTTTTGCATTTGGCTTATTTCGCTTAGCGTGTTTCCAAGGTTCACCCACAACAACACTTAGATCAGAATTTCATTCTCTTTGGATGGTGAGATGACACTCCATGTGTTCATCTACCGTGACTTGTGTATTCACGTGTCTGTTGACAGACGTTTCGATTGTTTCCACTGTTTGGCCCTCGGGAAGAGCCCGGCTATGAACATGGGTGTTCAAGAGTCTGCTTGAGTCCCTGCTTTCAGTTCTTTGGGGCCTAGATCTAGAAGTAGTCCCATTGATTTTTTGTTTAAGATTTACACTAACCCATAGAGAGATAGACTGGGGCTGATTTCCTTCCTGAGAACCCTCAGTGGGGATCTGTATGCTCCCAGCTCCTGTGACAATCCTCCAAACTGAACGTTGGCCAGTGCTTTTGCTCTCAGTCAGGCTCAGCTTCCAGGTAAACTCTAGTCCTCAGTCCCCATCTCTTAAGCTCTATTTCTGCAGAAGAGAATCCATTCAACACATTCTGGTGGAGAAGGACAGGGAGGCAGGCCATCTCTCTCCATCTTCCCATAGGGACCGCAGTGAGGGCTGGGGTGTAGACTTACTGCTCTGGGGTGGTTTGGTATAAATGCTCAATGCACATGCTTGTAAATGACCTTCTGTTTCATTCTTCAGACCTTTTTAAATTGGAAAGAGCATTCTCTCTTAAAATTGTGCTCCTTTCTTTCTTCTTCTTTCTCTTTTGTTTTGCCACACAGTGTGACTTGTGAGGTTTTAGTTCCCCAGTCAGGGTTTGAACCCAGGACCCAGCAGTGGAAGTGCTGAGTTCTGACCACTGGACCATCAGGGAATGCCCCTGGGCTCCTTCTTTAAAAAACTAAAACCTGACTCTTCCAAGGAAAAACAAGTCCTCTGATAGCAAGCAAGTCACAATACTATAGCCACTGGTATATTTTAGACATGTTAAAGCTTAACACTCTATCCACCAGAAGATAAATTATCATAGTATCATGATAATAGACTGAGCTGAGAAAATTATTTGTAGAAAATAAGTAAAACAATAGAATTGCAACAATTTTTAATAGCTAGTATTTCCCGTCAGGGGCTATACAGGAAACAGAATAGTCTCTCCTTAAAGATATGAAAGTATTTTGTGATCCAAAAATAGCTGGTCTCTGCATTGTTTCAGCGAGTTTCCCTTAAAATAGAATTTCACTTTCCTTTTAAAATGTTATGATCTGCTTGATTCTACAGAGCTTAGTTCTGTCCAAACAAATCGTCCTGGAGGGAAGGGCAGCTTAGTGGCCCAAGGGGTGGGGATGGTGAGGGGAGTTTACGTTTTTTTGTTAATGGTTCTGGCTCCCTTCTGGATTGCAACACACTAGTGAGGACCCTGGGGAAAGTCCCAGTGCTGGGGGAGAGCAGGAGGAGTCAGGAGTTGGGACTTGAATCTCAGAGACCGGACACCCCAGCATCGCTTTCTCACACATCGGCGGGTGTGGTGCACTCGGATACACAATTCCTTTTTTTAGTTGTTAGGGGCCTGGTAGAGTGGCTTTCTCTTCTTTATTTTCTCTGTATTTATTTTGATCTTTTCTCATAAACTTCAAACTGATCCTAAATGTATCTTTCTTTCCTAACACAGTTATGATATGCTCTGTTTCTTTGATATACTCTGTTTGATATACACCTGTTTATCATTTACAGGTGAGATTTTTTCCCCATAGTTTTGTGGGGTTTTGTATATTTTGGTTATTGTTTGTTTGGTAACTCTTGTTGGACTCTGTCTATAGCTTTTTCTGACTCTGATTTTTTTTTTTTTTTTTNGAAACACAAATGATCCCCAAGACTTTGGGTAAAGGATTTTGTACCTGCAATATACTGGCAGTGTCCAGGGACACCGAAAAGAAACGTTCATGTTGTGATTCAAGAGCTCCCAGTCAAAACTGAGATGGCAAGATACATGCATAAAAAAAGCTTTAAAACTTTCAAATTTGACTTGAAACAAATACATGGTCCTAGTCTGGCTCACAGAGAAGGCAATGGCACCCCACACCAGTACTCTTGCCTGGAAAATCCCATGGACGGAGGAGACTGGTAGGCTGCAGTTCATGGGGTCACTAAGAGTCAGATACGACTGAGTGACTTCCCTTTCACTTTTCACTTTCATGCATTGGAGAAGGAAATGGCAACCCACTCCAGTGTTCTTGCCTGGAGAATCCCAGGGACGGGGGAGCCTGGTGGGCTGCCGTCTATGGGGTTGCACAGAGTCGGACACGACTGAAGCGACTTAGCAGCAGCAGCAGTCTGGCTCAGGGGTTGGTTGAAGTGAAGAGATACACAAGACTGCCTGTGAATATTTGTTCATTATTTCAGTGCCCCAACGTTGTACCAGCCTGTGTTTGATGGATAAAGCCTTGGCCCCAAATATGGAAGAGATATGCTTAACAGGGAGGGGAAAGATGATTTTAAGCCATATATTTTAGAGTTTTCCTGTCATAAACATCAGAAACTTTGCTTAAAGTCCAGGCTTGGGTGAACTTCCTGCTGGTCGCTGAGCTCTCTCCTGCCTCTCTGAGCTGGCTTCCTTCTCCATTATTTCACTCTCAGGCAGGCTCTTTCTGCACAGTGGGAAAGATGGCCACTGGAGGTGTTCCATTTGTGATCCCTCCAGACTGCAATCCCAAAAGAGAAGAGAGAGATAGTCATTTCTCCTGCATCCGTCTCAGTCGCTCGTAACGATCTAGCCTAATCATGTTGGCATTTCGACCCAGACACTTTTCTCCTGGCCTGGAGTAACCCTGAGCTGCTGACTTAGACACTCACAAAGCTGGATAGCGTCCAGCTGTAGCGAATCCTCAAGCTGGTATCACTTGCTGAAGATTAAAGAGCAGAGTGAATGAAACCCATCATGTGCTGGGCATTTCACATAAATCATCTTTGGAATTCTCCCAACACTGCAAGGGCGGTATCACAGTTCCCACTTAATAGATAGGCAAAATAAGCTTTTCCATAATCTTCCAGCTCACGGGGACACTGACCAGCTTGAATCACATCTTAGGCTTTGTAACTGACAACCACACTATAGTCACGAGCCTGTCCAGTCTCCCTTGATGACCCCTCCCAGCCCCTGTAGCAGTGGACGCAGACGGCAGACTTGTCTACCTGGGAGGGGTGATGCTGCAGACCAGCCATGGTGGACATATGCCAGCTGGCCCACCTGCCCACCATGGTGCCCGACCCCTGCCCAGAAGTGCTGAAGGGCTCAGCCCCTTTAGACCCCAAGGCATGTCCCTTCATAACTCCCGTCTTTCTATCTGGAGCCTGTGTCCATGGAAGCTTTGTCTGTACACCACACTCCAAAATGTTGTTGTTGTTGTTTTTTAATAAAGGAAAGAAACATTAAAAAAAAAACACTACATTACATGATAGTATAGGCTTAAGCAATTACAAAAGCAAGGGATGCATGCTGCTTGAAACCACTGAAGATGAAATATACTAATACTTAAAACTTCAGAAGACTACAGAGCCAAGACAATGGCTGCTGTTCCATTCACGGCAAATACATTTCCTCCTATTAAAACTGCGAAAAAACAGCAAGGAGTGCTGGGGCAGATTAATGTCTTAAAAAGGAATAGATGTGTGCAGTCATCCTAGAGTCTTCCTTCTAAACAGGACTCTTTTGCTTTGCTGAGGAGGATAGGCAGGCAGGAAGGGGGGCCTGAAGTGGAGCAGGGGTCACAGTGTGACAACAGAGGAGGAAGGGTGTCAAGGAGCCTGTCACTCTCTGGTCACAGGTGTTGATGTCTGTGTATCTAAAACAGGGACAGTATTCACCGGTGGATGTCAGACAGGAAGCTTAGGATGCAAGCTCAGGAAGGAGCTTTAAAAGTGAGGGCTTCATGCTAAGTTAACAGACGCTTAAGATGTTTAAGATGGGTTTCCCTGGTGGCTCAGACAGTAAAGACTCTGCCTGCAATGCAGAAGACCTGGGCTCAATCCCTGGGTAGGAAAGATCCCCTGGAGAAGGGAATGGCAACCCACTCCAGTATTCTTGCCTGAAGAATTCCTCAGACAGAGGGACCTGGCGGGCTACAGCCCATGGGGTCACAAAGAGTCGGACACTACTGAGCAGCTCACACACACAGATGTTTAAAGGAAAGAAGAGAAGTGCCTTGCTAAAAAGAATGAAACAGAGTATTATAGGTAGAAGGTGTAACAATTATTTAGATGAAGTATTTTGCTCCTGCTGAGTCTAGGTTGGAACATCCTTCCCATCAGTAGTTGCTTGCTTTTTCCTTCTAAATATAAGAAATGTCTGGGTCCCTTCTGAACTGAGGTAAGTGTGTGAGGACAGGCTTACGCTTGATGGCTATGTGTTAGTCGTTCAGTCATGTCCTATTTGTGACCCCATGGACTGTAGCCCACCAGGCTCCTCTGTCCATGGGATTCTCCAGGCAAGAATACTGGAGTGGGTAGCCATTCCGTTCTCCAGGGGATCTGACCCACCCAAGGATCCATCTCCACATTCCAGGCAGATTCTTTACCATCTGAGCCACCGGGGAAACCCTTAAAGGCTATGGTCCTGCCCTAAAATACAGGAGAGATGTAGTTGAAAAGGGGGAAAATATCATTTATAATTCTTATATATCAAACTCTTACAGTTGCAAACCTCAGAAATTGGACTTAACATGAAAAAAAAAAAAAACAACAAAAAACTGGACTTAATATAAGCAAAAAATTGACCTATTGCCTCATTTAGAGAAATATTTAAAAGAAGCAGACTATAGGCATTTTCTGATCAGAAGTTGATCCTTTAGCAAATATGATATTTTGGGACCAAGTATCCTATATCCAAGTTGGAATAACCTTCTAAATAACTTGCTGAAAGTCGCCCAAGGACTGATTTGTCAGTGTTCCAGAAGAGGGAGGTACAAAGGCAAAGGAGCTGTGCCTGGAACTTCTCTGAATAATTAAGTTACAGTTGCTATTTGCAAGTCACTGCAGAGAAAATCTTCCAAAAGATGCTATTTATTCAGTCATGTGTGCAAGCCTAGATACTTCTTGTATTAACATTGTAATTATATTTTGAATCTTCCTTTGTTGTGCTCTTCAAGGACAAAGATTGAGTCTTAAATGCAGAAGTCAGAGGAAGAAAAGGCACTTTTCTTCTGGCGGGGAGAAATCTTGAGCTGCTGACTTAGACATATACAAAGCTGGATAGCCTCCAGCTGTAACCAACCCCCAAGCCATTATCACTTACTGAAGATTAAAGAGAGGAGTGAATGAAACCCATAATGTGCTGGGTATTTTACATAAATCATCTTGGAATTCTCGCAACACTGAAGGGAAGGTGTCACAATTCCTATTTTAATAAATAAGCAAAATAAGACTCAGAGACCTTTACTCGCTTTCCCATGAACTTCAGCTCACAGGAAGTAAAGCCAGGATTCTAAAACTGAACTGTCTGATTTCAAAGCCCGGGCAAGACTGTAGACTTGACTTCTTGCTGGGTGATGTCTTTGAGGAATAATTAAGCTGTATAACACCTAGCTTTTTGTTTCCTGTTAACAACTCTTTCTTTCCTTACAATATATCTATGAATGATCATCATGCTGCTGCTGCTGCTGCTGCTACTGCTGCGAAATTGCTTCAGTCGTGTCTGACTCTGTGCGACCCCATAGACAAAACCCACCAGATTCCCCCGTCCCTGGGATTCTCCAAGCAAGAACACTGGAGTGGGTTGCCATTTCCTTCTCCAATGCATGAGAGTGAAAAGTGAAAGTGAATTCGCTCAGTCGTGTCTGACTCTTAGCGATCCCATGGACTGCAGCCTACCAGGCTCCTCCATCCGTGGAATTTTCCAGGCAAGAGTACTGGAGTGGGGTGCCATTGCCTTCTCCGATGATCATCACAATATACTATAAAAAGCTCAATCCTAGGAGCCAGAGATGCAAAGAATTGAATGCAACTTTAGCCCATGGAAGCTTCCCTGGTGGCTCAGAGGTTAAAGCGTCTGCCTCCAATGTGGGAGACCCAGGTTCAATCCCTGGGTCGGGAAGATCCCCTGGAGAAGGAAATGGCAATGCACTCCAGTATTCTTGCCTGGAGAATCCCACGGATGGAAAGGCCTAGTAGGTTACAGTCCACAGGGTTGCAAAGAGTCGGACACAACTGAGCAACTTCACCCTCACCTTCACTCTTTAGCCCATGGAGAGCTCACAAACTATCTGGCATCTGGTCCCATCACCTCATGGCAAATAGATGGAGAAACAGTGGAAACAGTGTCAGACTTTATTTTGGGGGGCTCCAAGATCACTGCAGATGGTGATTGCAGCCATGAAATTAAAAGATGCTTACTCCTTGGAAGAAAAGTTATGACCAACTTAGCATATTGAAAAGCAGAGACATTAGTTTGCCAACAAAGGTCCGTCTAGTCAAGGCTATGGTTTTTCCTGTGGTCATGTATGGATGTGAGAGTTGGACTGTGAAGAAAGCTGAGCGTTGAAGAATTGATGCTTTTGCACTGTGGTGTTGGAGAAGACTCTTGAGAGTCCCTTGGACTGCAAGGAGATCCAACCAGTCCATTCTGAAGGAGATCAGCCCTGGGATTTCTTTGGAAGGAATGATGCTGAAGCTGAAACTCCAGTACTTTGGCCACCTCATGCAAAGAGTTGACTCTTTGGAAAAGACTCTGATGCTGGGAGGGATTGGGGGCAGGAGGAGAAGGGGACGACAGGATGAGATGGCTGGATGGCATCACCAACTCAATGGACGTGAGTCTGAGTGAACTCCGGGAGTTGGTGATGGAGAGGGAGGCCTGATGTGCTGTGATTCATGGGGTCGCAAAGAGTTGGACACAACTGAGTGACTGAACTCACTGAACTGACAGTTATTTGGGGCTTTTGTCATTGTAGGCAAATTTAATTCTAATTGCTAAAAGAGCACAGTGGGCAACCACAGTCACCAACACCCCCAAATCCTACTATGTAACATTTAGCAAGTCACTTCCTTTCCTAGGGGGACTGGGAGAATCCAAAGAGAATAACCAATGAGAGAGCAGGAGAAAGCACTTGGGGGTTTTTAGAGGGTCTGTTGTGATACAGTACACAACTCTACTGGGTGGGGCGGGATGAGGCTGCAGTCCATAGGGTTGCAAAGAGTTGGACACAACTGAAGCAACTTAGCATGCACACACACCACTAATCAGTCACTATTTTCCTGAGTCTTTTTTCTTTTTTTGGCTGCACCTTGCAAAATGTGGGATCTTTGGATGGATGGAACCTGTGCCCCTTGCAGCGGAAGCATGGAGTCTTAACTATTGGACTGCCATGGCAGTCCAAGAATTAGTCCAATTTAGTTTGTAAGTCTTGACTCTCTTAGCTACAAGTTAAAAAAACTCAATTCAACCCTGCTTAAAAAAAAAAAAGTGGGCAGGGTGAGCTTTCATGGTTGGTTCATGTAATTAAAGAGGCAAGAAATAAGCTCAAGGAAGTCTGGATCAAGATCAGATGATGTCATTAGGATGTGGTCTCAGCCCTGCTTCCCTGAGCTCACTGCATTGTCATAAAGCTGTTGCTGCTGCTGCTGCTAAGTCGATTCAATCATAAGGCAAGTGGTGACCTCTGGCAGAATGAATTCTCAGCCTAGCCACTTCACAGCCCAGGTGGAAAACATCTCTTTCCTTAGGGCTGCAGAGAAGCCCTCAACCTACCTGCCTCCCTGTGACTCCGCTTCTGCAGATCTCTAAGTCCCCATCTCTGGACTGGGTGGGGCATCCGCCCCAAACTGCATGGACTGAGAGTTTGAGAAGGGTGGTTGTTTTGTTTTTTGTTTTTTGGGGTGTTTTTTTTTTCCATGTCATTCAGCATATGGAATTTTAGTTCCCTGACCAGGGTCCAAACTCGTGTCCCCTGCATTGGAAGCACAGTCTTAACCACCCAATTCTCAGGGAAATCCTAAGAATGGTAACTGTTTAAAGAAAAAGTAGGTGCAACTGTCAGTAGTAGATAAATGGATGCTGGGGAAAAATGTTCACATTTTAGGGCAGAGAAGAGGAATAGCAAAGATGTGAAGTCTGAAATGAGTGAGACAGGATGGACTGAATAGAAGAGAAAAGAAGTCCTGTAGGCAGGAACTGTGTTGCAGGGGCCTCTCTTCATTTTCCCTGTATTAGTTCACTGTACTATGTTGTGCTTAGTCACTCAGTTGTGTCTGACTCTTTCAACCCCACAGACTGTAGCCCACCAGGCTCCTCTGTCCATGGAATTTCCCAGATAAGAATACTGGAGGGGGTTGCCATGTCCTCCTCTGGGGGATCTTCCCAACCCAGGGACTGAACCCAGGTCTCCCACGTTACAGGCAGATTCTTTACCAGCTGAGCTAGCCTTAACAAAGCAGATGGCTTAAATAACAGAACTTGATTTTCTCACAGGTCTGGAGGCTGGAAGTCCAAAGTCAAGAGCTGGCAGAGCCCGCTTCTCCCAAGGCTCTCTCCTTGGCCTGGCGGTGGCTGTGTTCCTCCTGCCATCTTTGCCCATGGCCATCCCCCTGTTCACTGATCCCCACCGTGTTGAAGCCAGATCCCCACTGTGACTGTATTGAGAGATGAGGCTTTAAAGCGGTACTTTATTCTGCCCTCATGAAGGAGATTATTGCTCTTATGAGAGAGGCCCCAGAGAGCAACTTTGCCCACCTGCCAGGTGAGCACACAGCAAGAAGATGGCCATCTGTGATCCAGGAAGCAGGCTCTCACCAGACACTGAATCTACCGATGCCTTAATCTTGGACTTCCCAGGCTTTAGAGCTGTGAGGTGTAAATTTCTGTTGTTTATAAGCCCCTGGGTCTATGGGCTTCCCTGGTGGTACAGACGGTAAAGAATCCACTTGCAGTGCAGGAGACTTGGTTTCAGTCCCTGGGTCTAGACAATCCCTGGAGAAAGAAATGGCAACCCACTCCAGTATTCTTGCCTGGGATAATCCCATGGACAGAGAAGCCTGGCAGGCTACGGTGCATGGGGTTGCGAAGAGTCAGCCACAACTGAGCGACTAACACTTTCAGGCTATGGGGAGTCTATTATAAAGCCAGAGCAGACTAAGATAGGCCAGTACACAGCCAAACCCAAGCAAGTAAACAGAAGAATCCAACCAAGAGACTCACAAATCTAGGTGCAATAGCACAAATTATTTGCAACTAGATGGTTACCTGTGGGGAAGGACCGTGACACTCCCAGCCTTACTAGGAAATGCCAAATGTGTAGAGTAGGGTGGAAAGGAAGACCCAGCACCTAATAAAGTGTTCTGTCCAGAGAAGACACACAGGTAGTAATGGCTAGACTGAAGTACAAAAAAGAACAGGAAGAGAAAGAACATTTATGATTTTGATGAGTTGCCTTTATTCTAAGTACAGCCTTAGAACAAAAAACCCTCAACATCTACAGCAGTTGTATGGGAGAGAAAGGGCAAAAGCTACTTTCAACTTCATTCCGAAGCCCTTGAAGCCCTAGGCATGAAATAAGATAACCCCAGAATCTATCCAGAGAGGAGTAGATGTGAGAGAGGAGCAGGCAATGGATTATATTCACTGGTTATCAATCAAAACTAGTTCTCCCCCAGGCCTCATCTATGTACCTATTATCTCCCCAACCTATTTAGTTTTTTCTTAGTACTCATCACTATACAAAATTGTCTTATATAATTGCTCGATTACTTTTTTTTTAATAGTCTACCAACACCACCTCCAGAATATAAGCTCTAAAACAGAAGGAGCTTTTTGTGGTCCTTGCTGTGTCTTCAGTACCCAAGAAAGTACCTAGCACATATTAGGTGTTCAAGAAACATTGTTGAATGAATAAAGGAGAAAGAGTAAAGGATCAGAGGGTTTTAAATAAAATAAAGGTATCAGAGATTTAAAAATAAAAGTGACTTCAGTTCAGTTCAGTCACTCAGTCATGTCTGGCTCTTTGCGACTTCATGAACCTCAGCACGCCAGGCCTCCCTATCCATCACCAACTCCCGGAGTCCACCCAAACCCACGTCCATCGAGTTGGTAATGCCATCCAACCATCTCATCCTCTGTCATCCCCTTCTCCTCCTGCCCTCAATCTCTCCCAGCATCCGGGTCTTTTCCAGTGAGTCAGCTCTTTGCATCAGGTGGCCGAAGTATTGGAGTTTCAGCTTCAACATTAGTCCTTCCAATGAACACCCAGGACTGATCTCCTTTAGGATGGACTTGTTGGATCTCCTTGCCGTCCAAGGGACTCTCAAAGTGACTACAGCCAAGGTAATAACTTCACAGAAGCTGGGCAATTCAGAATGCTTCATTCCATAAAGATTATGCACAATCATGGGACTTTCCTTGTGGTTCAGTGGTTAAGACTTTGTACTCCCAATGCAGGGGTCATGGGTTTGGTCCCTGGTCAGGAACTAGCTCCCACAGGCTGCAAGTAAGAATGTGCATGCCGCAACTAAAGCTCTTATGTTCCACAACTAAGACCCATTTTTTTCTAAGAAAAAAATTATGCTTTTAGGTCAGAAAATCTGTGACTGCATCATGAAAAATCAGCTTTAGTTGTTTCTCTGTTCTTTTGCAAAAGCAACAGTAAAAGCATAATCTCTTAAGTGACTTTATTTTTAGTGTATATTATATACTAACCATGGTTTTAATTTCTGTGTTCTGATGTTTTGACATCTGGGGCCTTGCTGATCCTGGAGAGACTGCCCCTTCAGGGTGAAGCAGTTCCTGGAGACAGTAAACAGCTTACTTGTAAGTGTGCTTTTTAAATGCAAACCAACCAATCCAGAATTCACACCCCAACACCTCCTTTACAGGCCCTCACACCCAAGGTCACAATCTCCCGCCACGATCACCTCAGGTCCAAGTACCCAGTACCTACAGACAGCGCCTGTGCTCCAGGGTCCATTGAAACTCTTCACACTAACCACGCTGACCTAAGTAAGCTCGCGTGCTGCTCGAGGGGCTGACCATGCCTCACCTGTTCCTCCTACAGACACCATGATAAAGGCCCCTGTGCACCCCTCCCTCTCTGGTCCTGACCAATCCTGGTGCTTCCCCAGGTGGACCCTCCAGGGGCGGCATGCTCCTTTCTCTTGGGAATCGTGAGTAACAAATTATATGTTCGTGGCCATCACCTGATCTCCCAATCTTACTAACCCTCAGATTTTCTATGACTGTATTGTATTTCAAAAACAATATCTCAGTGAAGATGCTTTCATCTGTAAGTAACAGAAAAGCCAATTCAAACTATGCCTTCAGTCTTAAAGGAGATGCGCTGTGAGCGGAAAGTCAGAACAGCCTCCGATAGCCCCCGGGCTGGTTTTATTTCAGTCTCTGATGATGTCTGGGGGCTCACTGTCTTCCAGTCTCTCACCCATGCTCTGCAGCATCAGGTTCATCCACTCATAGTCAGTCCCACAGGCTTCCTAGTCTCCCTCTTCTTCTGGAATCTTTCTCAGGAGAATGGGGCAGCTTTATCCCCAAGAGTCCCTGCAAACCTCTTTGTAAAACTGGGGCGTATGTCTCTCCCTGGCAGAGAATGAGATTCTGTAGATGAGTTTGGACCTGAGCCTCTTGTTCTTCCTAGATTCCGGAGGGCTCAGGGTCCAGGAAGCACATGAACCGTATCGGGGAGAGGTGGGCCCTGAGCAGTGTCGTTACAGGAAACAGGGAGTGAATGCCGAGTGGTTCCACCAAGTCCAGTGCAGTAATCTGATAGCAATAGAAACACGAAAAATAAAGAAGTAACTTAAGGTGACAATCCGCATGGGGGTCAGTGGTAGTTTAAGAAGACGGAATACAACTGAACACAGCTGCTGTAGGTCACACATTTGCAAGAAAAACCTTCTATCCTTGGTGGCTTTTACTGAGACGAGGAGAGAACTTCACTTCTTATGAGATATGATTCTGATTCTGAGATGGCCGTATAAAGAAAAAAGTCATTAAATTTCTATGTTTCATTTCATTCTTACATTGGCCTGTCTTATCTTGTGGCTGCAAACTTGATGGGGAAAGAGATTATATATTTTATAGCACAGTGGTATTTAAAATGTCAAGAAGTGGAAAAAAAAGCCACGGTACCTTTTAGCCTGAGAATTTTAATGCCCGCTCAGTGCTTTTCTTCAACAGTTTCTCTCATTTTACACATGCGCACAGATATGACTGCCCCTGCACGCCCTGCCCCCAGACACACAGTCTGAGAAAGATGTGACATCAAAACAGAAGCACAATTCTTTATAAGAGCATCAGGGTTAAGAGAGCTAATTTAATTAGTGTCTAGTCTGGAATGAAAAAAAAAAAGGCATCTGTAATGTAGAAAGGTTATTTGTGATCTGCTTCTTGAAAAAATGTCTGCCTGATTTGTGTCTTTCAGCAGCTCGAAACAATGGAGATTTGCTCCCAGTCTCTGCAACAGACACATCTCCAATCACCAGGCTTCTGTGGATTTATGCCCTCGTCCTGACTTAAACAGCAGCTCTCAGAAAGCAAGAGCTTTCTGCATTGAGAGCTGGAGGGTTTGTTAGACATTCTGCAAGCATATATCAGATGCATCACCAAATTAGAGATAATTGTGAGCAAAGAAGGAAAATTCTCAAATTCACAAATTATGCAACTGATTACCCCAACGACAATTATTTTTAATACATGCATTTTGCCTTGATTTTTGCATTTGGGGGAAGTAATACATAGTATGAAAACAAGACTAGCAAGCAACATTTCATTTGTTCCTTCTTATGAAGCAGAATGAGGAAATGCATCTGAAACCACTTTGTGAGTCCTAATGCACATGCAGATGTGAGTTTCTGTTGCTGATTTCATTATACTAATAGGTTAAACTTTACTTAAGGGAAAAAAGCAAAATGTTCTTTTGAACAGCATAAGGTACTTTTACTGGATGAAATTCTAAATGCATTCAAATGATCTATTTTACTTTTTGAGCATTTTAACACCATTCAGATGGAAAATCCCACTCTAATGAATGTTTTCACAGTTCAAAAAAACGATCTGCCTGCAATCCAGTTCTTTAAATGGGCAAAAGGCTTGAACAGGCATTTCACAAAAGAAGTCAAGCAGGGATTTCCCTGGTGGTCCAGTGGCTAAGACTCTATGCTTCCAATTCAGGGAGCACAGGTTCAATCCTTGGTCAGGAAACTAGATCCCACATGCCACAACTAAGTGTGAGCATGCCCAGCCAGAGGCTCCCACGTGCTGCCACTAAGCTCAGGCGCAAGCTGATAAATACATAAGTATTTAAAACTAGACAAACAAGCCTCAGGATATGTCACTTGACCTCTAGCCTCAGTTTATAAAGAAAAAACAAAAAAAAATACAAACTACTGTGTATAATGTTGTAGTGCACAGCACAGGGAACGTAAGCAAAATATATATATATATATACACCATTCTCTTTCCCCAAAGATGTCTCCTAATCTTGGGAACCCAAGACAATATTACCTTACACAGTAAAAGGTAAATTGCAGGTATGATTAAGGTTACAGACCTTGAGACGGGAAGACTGAAAAAAAAAAAAAAAACGTGAAAACGTTAATCCCTCAGTTGTGTCCAACTCTTTGGGACCCCGTTGACTGTAGCCCACCAGGCTCCTCCATCTATGGAATTCTCCAGGGAGGAATACCGGAGTGGGTAGCCATTCCCTTCTCTAAGGGATCTTCCCAACCCAGGGATTGAACCCAGGTCTCCTGCATTGCAGGCGGATTCTTTACCATCTGAGCCACCAGGGAAGCCAATGGGAAAATTAACCTGTATTAAATGGGTGGAACCAATCCAATCATGTCAATCCTTAAAACTCAGAAACCTTTCCCATTGTGGTCGGAGAGAGCTGCCTGACAGAGACACAGAACAGGAGAAGGGTCAGAAGCTACCGCTGTGGTTTTTGAAGATGGAGAGTCACGAGGCAAGGAAGGCAGAGGCGTCTAGATGCTGGGAATGACTCAGCTGAAAGCCAGCAAGAAAATGGGGACCTCAGTCCTCCAGCAGCAAGAAACTGAGCTCGGCCTACAGCCCGAATGAGCTGTAGATAATGGATAATGGATCCCCACCTCCATAAAAGAAGTCCTGCTGACATCTTGATTTCAGCCTGGTGAGGTCCACACCAGACTTGTGACCTCCAGAGCTGAATGATAATAAATGTGTGTTGCTCAATGCTGAGCACTTTGTGGTAGTTTGTTCCAGCAGCGATAAAAATGAATTCAATACCCAATGGAAATGTGTCTGTCTGTGCAGCAGTAAATGTGTACAATGATGTTCACATCAAGATCATTTGTAAGAGCCCCAGTGTGGAAGTAGCCCAGGCGGCCTTTAACAGGATAGATGAATAAATTGGCCTGGGCGTACGGTGGGCGTGGGGAGCAGTGGAGAGAAGATGGTGATGGTCTCACAGCATGACGGAAGACAGGCTTCGTGGTTCATGGATGGCAAGTTCACAACCGGGGAGAACAGTATTCCCCTTACAGAAGTCAGAAGAGTGGTTGTCTTTGTGGAGGGGGAAAAGACTGAGATACCTTATCTCAGTTTGGGGAGTGCTGGAACATTCCATGTCTTGATCTAGGTGCTGTTTACAGGGTGTGTTTACTTAGATGACGAGTGAGTTTTTCTTTATGCATTTTGTACTTCAGTTAAAAAGTTCACATAGTAAGAAGTGGTCTGTTTGGATTAGTAAATGTTTACAAAGTTTATGCTGAAGACCACTTTGTAATGGTTATCTTTTTCCTCTCAGTTACTTTTTGGCTTCCCTCTGATTTTTCATCACAGAATATTTTCCTTAGTCCACGAGAGTAGAAAAATCCAGTGAAATGCCACTAAACCTCATGGCATACTTGGATGAATTTAAACATACATGCCTTCACACACTCTGAAATTTCATTTATTTATTAGTTATTTGTTCATTATTTAATTGAAGATCATCAGTTTCTTCTCCCTAGAAGCAAATATTGTAATTTTCTTCTATTTCTTTTCAGAAATTTTTTATCACATTGTGTGTGTTTGAGTTCATGTGTAATGTGTAAAGTTTTTCTTTTTTTTTCATGAATGACAGCAAACTATATGCATGAGTCTGTCCTTGCTTTTCTCAAACATGGACCAAAATTATAATTTTTAATAGCTGAGTAGATATTTGGACTTCCCTGGTGGCTCAGACAGTAAAGAATCCTCCTGCAATGCAGGAGACCTGGGTTTGATCTCTGGGTTGGGAAGATTCCCTGGAGAAGGAAATGGCAACCTACTCCAGTATGCTTGCCTGGAGAATTCCATGGACAGAGGAGCCTGGCAGGTTACAGTTTGTGGGGTCACAAAGAGTTGGACACGACTGAGCGACTAAGCACAGCACAGATACAGAATGATCAGTCATTTGACTAATTCCCCTGTTGATGGACATATAGGTTATTGCCAGTCTTTTGCTATTATAACAGTGCTGCAATAAATCTCTCTAAATGCCCGTCATTTTGCACAATCACAACTTACTTTTCAGTAATTTACTTCAAATCAGTAAGTATTGATGGTTACTTATAGATTTGAGATGATGGCAGATGTTAACATTTTTTTACTGAGAAGAATACTCAGTTCAGTTCAGTCGCTCAGTCGTGTCTGACTCTTTGCGACCCCATGAATCGCAGCACACCACTCACTCAGACTCACGTCCATCGACTCAGTGATGCCATCCAGCCATCTCATCCTCTGTCGTCCCCTTCTCCTCCCGCCCCCAACCCCTCCCAGCATCAGAGTCTTTTCCAATGAGTCGACTCTTTGCATGTGGTGGCCAAAGTACTGGAGTTTCAGCTTCAGCATCATTCCTTCCAAAGAAATCCCAGGGCTGATCTCCTTCAGAATGGACTGGTTGGATCTCCTTGCAGTCCAATGGACTCTCAAGAGTCTTCTCCAACACCACAGTTTAAAAGCATCAATTCTTCAGCACTCAGCCTTCTTCACAGTCCAACTCTCACGTCCATGCATGACCACAGGAAAAATCATAGCCTTGACTTAACGGACCTTAGTCGGCAAAGTAATATCTCTGCTTTTGAATATACTATCTAGGTTAGTCATAACTTTTCTTCCAAGGAGTAAGCGTCTTTTAATTTCATGGCTGCAATCACCATCTGCAGTGATTTTGGAGCCCAGAAAAATAAAGTCTGACACTGTTTCTACTGTTTCCCCATCTATTTCCCATGAAGTGATGGGACCGGATGAATACTCAGGGCTCAGTAATTGCAGCTCCCGGGTTCTAGAGCCCAGGCTCAGCAACTGTTGCACATGGGCTTAGTTGCACACGGAATACTCCAGGACCAGGGATCTATCTTGTGTCTCCTACATTGGCAGGTAGATTCTTTACCACTGAGTTACCAGGGAAGCCCCAAGGATGTATTTCTTCCTTAATGGTTTTTGTTTCCTAGGGCTGCTATAACAGTACCATGGACTAGGTAGCTTCAAACAGCCTGCATTTGTCATCTGATAGTTCTAGAGGTTAGAAGTCCAAAATCAGAATGTTGTCAGAGCCATGGTCTCTCTCCAAAGGCTCTAAGGACACATCTTTTTATTTTGCCTCTTCCTGCTTCTGGTGGTGCCCAGCAATCCTGGCATTACTTGGCTTATAGATACATCACTACAGTCTCTGCCTCCATCTTCACATGCCTATCTCCCTGTGTCTCTGTGTTTCCACGTGTCTATCTTCTCATAAGAACACCAGTCATATTGGATTAAGGGGCCACCCTTCTCCCGCATATAACATCTTCTCTTTTTTTTTCTGACTGCACTATGTGGCATGTGGGATCTTAGTTTCCCAACCAGGAATCAAACTCATGACCCCTATAGTGAAAGCATGTAGCCTTAACCACTGAACGCCAGAGAAGTCCCAGAGGCAACTATTAAACAGTTGAATGCAGGTACCGAGAAGGCAAGCAGGAGTCTGGAATCCAGGGCAGCCAGCCTGGCTAGAGATACACACTTTGAAGTCATTAGGCTTATGAAGAGAATTTAAAACCACAGACTGTAGAAATCATGTAGGCAGTGAGCACAGGTTAAAAAAGGAAAGTGAATCTGGTTCCTGAGTTTGAGAAACTCATGACGCATCCAGGTGGAGACTTAAAATACTTGGAAGAGCAATCTGCCTGAAAATATAGATTTGGAAGACATCAGCTAGTAGGCAGTAGTTGAAACAACGAAGTGAACGGTCAGAAAAGGAGTGAGTAGAGAGCTCATGTAGTGGGTAGAGAGCCAGGAAGTGCAGACTCGGGAGTGGATGGGGAAGGAAGGGAGATGAGGGGCCAGAGAAAGTTTCAAGAAGGAGAAAAGTATAATTTTTCAGAAAGGTAAGTGGGATGCAAACTGAATGGGGACCACTGACTTTGGTAAGTGGGAGGTTTTGTTGACTTTAGAAGTCCGATTGCAGTGGATGGAGGAATGGATGGGAAGTGAGCAGGGTAATATTATCTGAAAGGAAAATAAACTTCATCTTCTGGCTTAATAATACGTTTCAGGTTGATAAATCACGGTGCTGACCTCTTTTCCCCTCCTGCTGTTTGGAGACGTCTGGGCCCTCATTTAGTGCTTCCTTTCAGAGGACGCTGGGCCTTCCAGGACTGTGTGACCCGCACAGCATGGGTGCTGATCCGCGCTCCTGCAATGACCTTATCCTTCACAGGTTTAAACACTACTCATGGCTCACGTCCCAGCTAATCCCCTCCTGAAAGTCTTCCCCAGTCTCCCCAGCTGCAAATTATCTTCTGTTCCTCAGAACCTCTACAATGTTTATCTGATCATCTCTCTCTCTTTTTTAAAAAAAATAATTTATTTTGCTTTATTTTTGGCTGCACTGAGTCTCCGTGGCTGTGTGCGCTTTTCTCTAGGTGTGGTGAGCAGGGGCCCCCTTCCTTGGGGTGAGCAGGCTTCTCATTGCAGTGGCTTCCCTTGTAGAGCACAGATTCTAGGGTGAATGGGTTTCAGTAGTTGCGTCATGTGGGCTCAGTAGTTACAGATCCCGGGCTGTAGAGCACAGACAGGCTCAACAGTCAGAGCTCAGTTGGTAAAGAATCTGCCTGCAATGCAGGAGACCCCAGTTCAATTCCGGCATCAGGAAGATCTGCTGAAGAAGAGATAGGCTACCCACTCCAGTGTTGTTGAGCTTCCCTTGTGGCTCTGCTGGTAAAGAATCTGCCTGTGTTGTGGGAGACCTGGGTTGGGAAGATCCCCTGGAGAAGGGAAAGGCTACCCACTCCAGTATTCCAGCCTGGAGAATGCCATGGACTGTATAGTCCACGGAGTTGCAAAGAGTCAGACATGACTGAGGGACTTTCACCTCAATAATTGAGGCTTGAATTTAGTTGTGCCACCGTACAGGGGATCTTCCCAGATCAGGGACTGAACCTGTGTCTCCTGCATTGGCAGGCAGATTCTTTACCACTGAGTCACCAGGGAAGCCCTATCTGTATATCTCTTAAAGTACAGAGAAATATTCCCAGGTGGCTCAGTGGTGAAGAATCCATCTGCAATGTACGAAACATGGGTTCAATCTCTGGCCTGGGAAGATCCCCTGGAGAAGGAAATGGCAACCCACTCCAGTATTCTTGCCTGGGAAATCCTACGGACAGAGTAGCCTGGCAGAGTATAGTCCATGGGGTCACAAGAGTCAGACACAATTTAGCAACTAGACAACAAGTCTTAAAGTATACTTTGCTTTAACTTTTATTCCTCTTATTATAACTATTGGGTGTTTTTTTTTTTCCTTTTCTTCACTAGATGAAAAGCGTCAGGCAGGATCCACGGCTGATTCACCTTAATATTTCCAAGAATATCGTGTTTCTTCATTTTTACACTAGATGTTCATGTTTAACACACACAGACTGTTCAATAAATATTTTAGTGTGTTAATAAAAGGAGGCTCACTGGACCCAACAGAATGACGTGTAATGGAGTCCAAAAATGCGACACAATGTGCATATCTTTAGTTTACATGATCTTTGCATTTGCAGACGAAAACAGGAATTTTGAAGTCAGCAGAAGCAAAGTGTTAAAAGCCAAATATCAAGCCCAATCCAAAGCGTCCAAAATCCAGGAGGGTAAGTGTCAGCCAAGGGTGGAATTGCTGTAGTAAGTCACATTATGGGCTGAATTGTGTCTCTTCGAAATTCATGCGTAGAAACCATAACCCCAGGTACCTGGGAAAGTGACTGTGTTTGGAAATATTGATTTTGAAGAGGTCACTGAGTTAAAATGAGGCAGTTAGGGTAGGTGCTGAGTGGTTCTATTGTAAGAGGAGATTAAACACAAACCTGGTAAAGAATCCACTTGTCATGCAGGAGAACCCGGTTCGATTCCTGAGTTGGGAAGATCCCTTGGAGAAGAGATAGGCTATCCACTTCTGGGGCTTCCCTGGTGGCTCAGACAGTAAAGAATCCACCTGCAATGCAGGAGACCTGGCTTCAATCCCTGGATCAGGAAGATCTTCTGGAGAAGAGAATAGCAACCCCCTCCAATATTCTTGCCTGGAGAATCCCAAAGACAGAGGGGCCTGGAGGGTTGCAGTCCACAGGGTTGCAAAGAGTCGGACATGACTGAGTGAAATAGCACAGCACAGACACCCCGAGACACCAAGGATGTGTGTCCACAGAGCAAAGACCATTTGAGGACTGGTGAGAATGTGGCCACGCACAAGCCAGAGGTCTCAGGGGAATCCAGTCTCCTGACACCTTGATCTTGAGAACCATGAGAAAACAGTTGCTGTTGTTTAGTTGCTGAGTCACACCCGACTCTATTGCGACCCCATGGACTGTGGCCCGCCAGGCCTCTCTGTCCATGGGATTTCCCAGGCAAGAATCCTGGAGTGGGTTGCCATTACCTTCTCCAGGGGATCTTCCCAACCCAGGGATCCAACCTGTGTCTGTTGTTTAAGCAACACAGTCTATGGTATTTTGTTAATGTCCGCCTAAGCAGACTAATCACCATGGCAGTAAAATGCCATGTTGCATAGAAAGAAATAATGGCTTTGCAGTGGGACAGACCAAGACTTGGTCTACTACATTCTATGTGATTTGGGGCATGTAACATTGCCTCTCTGAGCCGCTTCTCATATCACTACACTAGAAACAATAATTCCTCCCTGTTGCTATGAGGAATATGTGTAATATATATATAGTACCTGAAACAGAAGGAACACTCAAGAAAGGATAACTTTTAATTGTCACAGATGTAATATTTCTTAAGTATGAAAATGATTACTCTGGGGACTACCTTGGTGGTCCAGCGCTTAGGAATCTGCCTTCCAGTGCAGGGGATGTGGGTTCCATCCCTGGTCAGGGAATGGAGATCCCACATGCCACAGGGCAACTAAGACAGCAAGCCACGGCCACTGAACCTATGCGCTCTAGACCTGGTGCCCTGCAACAAGAGAAGCCCACCTGCCGCAACTAGAGAAAAAGTCCATGTGCCGAAATGAAGACCCAGCGCTGCCAATTAAAAAACATTTTGTTTTAATGATCGATCTGTATAAAATAGATAATTAATAAGGACCTTCTATATAGCACAGTGCACTCTACTCAATACTCTGTAATGACCTACAAGGGAAATGTGAAGTCGCTCAGTCGCATCCAACTCTTTGCGACCCCATGGACTGTAACCTACTAGGCTCCTCTCTCCATGGGATTTTCTAAACAGTAGTACTGGAGTGGATTGCCATTTCCTTCTCCAAGGGATCTTCCCAACCCAGGGATCAAACCCGGGTCTCCCACAATGTAGACAGATGCTTTACCATCTGAGCCATCAGGGAAAAGAATCTACTAATAAAAAAGAGTGGATGTATGCATATTTATAACTGATTCACTTTGCTGCACACCTGAAACTAACACAGCATTGTAAACCAACTGTACCCCAAGAAAAAATTTTTCTAAAATGATTACTCTGAATACCGTGTAGCAGGATACCTTTATATTTTTACTGACTAGTTACTGTTAATGTATTAAGATATTTAATGATTTTAAGATATTTAAATATTTAATGATATTTAATGTATTTAATATATTAATGTACCAAATATAATAATATTTTTAAACATATCAAAAATTCATAACTATTAAATACTGGAGTGAATAGCCTTTCCCTTCTCCACGGGGTCTTCCTAACCCAGGGGTTGAACCCAGGTCTCCCACATTGCAGGTGTATTCTTTACCAAGTGAGCCATAAGGGAAGCCCAAGAACACTAGAGTGAGTAGCCTATCCCTTCTGCAGAGGATCTTTCCCACCCAGGAATTGAACCAGGGTCTCCTGCATTGCAGGCAGATTCTTTACCAAATGAGCTGATATCAGGGAAGCCCTAAGTAAGAGAAAGCAAGATAAAAAATTATATAAAGCTCCGCTGGTTACAACTGTGTAAAAATTATGCATACTTGTTGACAAGGTTGAGAGGCAATGTGTAAGTAAGAATGTAATTTTTAATGTTAAATCAGTTAGGACCCTTTTTTACAAGGGGAAAAAAACTGAACTTGAGGTAACTTAGGCCACAAATGAAATTTATTTGCTCAAGATCCCAAGGAAAGATTGAGCAATGGAGCTGTAGAAGAACAAGAATCCAGCTGTCCCCTTGGCACAACTGGGACCAAAAGTTTCAACATCTTCAGGACTCTCTTTCAATCTCTAGGTCCTCTGTTGGCCTCATTCCTATTCCTCACAATTAGTTGTGTCTACAACCCTGGGATTTCTTTGGAAGGAATGATGCTAAAGCTGAAGCTCCAGTACTTTGGCCACCTCATGCAAAGAGTTGACTCATTGGAAAAGACTCTGATGCTGGGAGAGATTGGGGGCAGGAGGAGAAGGGGATGACCAAGGATGAGATGGCTGGATGGCATCACGGACTCGATGGACGTGAGTCTGAGTGAACTCTGGGAGATAGTGATGGCCAGGGAGGTCTGGTGTGCTGCAATTCATGGGGTCGCAAAGAGTCGGACACGACTGAGCAACTGAACTGAACTGAACATGCAGAAAACATGGCTCCCCAAGTAACGCTCAACAACTTCTGCCTCTGAAGAGGGACTCCCTATCTTCCCTAGTCTCAAACAGGGCTGTTGTTCAGCCCACATGCCCTGGTTTTGGATACTGACGATCATCCCTGGAATTAGTTTCAAATATCCCAGGGAAGGGAATCGTTGGTGTTACCTTTCATTCAATAAACTACAGGCAGGGGGTCAGGTTCCTTAAGGGCATGGCTGCTCCCACAAGCATCACAGGTTTGATGTGATGGAAGATACACTTCCCAAGAATAAGGGTTGGTACTGGGAAGATGTCTTCTATAT
The DNA here is from genome assembly GCA_006410935.1 of Redunca redunca. Lineage (NCBI taxonomy): Eukaryota > Metazoa > Chordata > Mammalia > Artiodactyla > Bovidae > Redunca > Redunca redunca. Next base: position 438,539 of record SJYQ01004202.1, read on the forward strand.
GTGTAGTTCTGGCTTTCATCTTCCAAAATGGTAAAATACAGTAACTTTTTAAAGGAAAAGAAAAAATCGAGGGTACTCAAAATCATCCTTCTTTCTCAATTTTATTTCTACTCTGTCTCCATCAGAATGCATTTCAGCGCGTATGTGCTAAGTCACTTCAGTCATGTCCAACTTTGTGTGACCCTACAGACCTTTGCAGGCTGCCAGGTGCTGCTGTCCATGGGATTCTCCAGGCAAGAATCCTGGAGTAGGTTGCCATGCCATCCTCCAGGGAATCTTCCCAACCCAGGGATCAAATCCACCTTTCTAATGTCCACCTGCACTGGCAGGCGTGTTCCTTACCGCTGGCGTGTCTTCGTTAGAATGCATTTCAGCCTCTCTGTCTAATTCATGGTTGAATATGGTCACTGTGTATTGGAAGTCCTTGCAGAAAAAGGGGGTGACTGGTATCCACCTTAGGGTCACTTTTAGTTCTCTCCTGGTTGAATATCAAAATAATTCATTTGTTTGATGATAGAACAAGTTCATATATTATATTCAATTTCCTCCAAGATTTTCAGCATTTGAATCAAACTTCATTCAACCTTATACCCACACCTTAATTTCCCCAAAGCACCAACCAGAAGAAAAACAGGCCCCCAGTATGCCATATACACACACCTAGGCATCCTCATCTTCTCCCTCAGCATATGCAGATAAAATTTTAAAGAGGAATTTGCATGTAATTGCAATAACGTGTTCTAAGGTCTTATGTAAAGTCTTTTAGAAAGAGCTTCTAAATTCTTCTCTTGAATATTCCCCCTAGTAGCAGGAGATGATTTGACTCCTGAGATATTCACAGAAGAAATAAGAAAAAGATGATTAATTTCCAGACATGTTTAATTTCATACAATCTTGGGCTCATAATTGAGTGGTTGATTTCCAGTTCTTCCAGGTGCAACCACACCATGGAGAAATGATTTTAAAAGATGAAGCATTAGTGAGAACCTAATAAATTTTTCAGGTCAGCCCTCAAGATTCTCTCAATTTCCTATGTACTATTAAAGCATAACACATGTCTAGTGGTTAGAATGCTCTGGTAGTGTACCTGGGGACCAAAATGACTGGATAACACAATAGGATCTGCCTAATTGTCCAAACAGCAAACAAATAAAAGCAGGAATGGAAACCAGCTGAACCGAACAATCCCAGGGGAGTTGCCCTGACCCACCGTAAGCCACAGCCATGGGGACAAAACGATCACAGAAATTTCCAAAGGGTGCTCAGTGCACATCTCCAGCAGAAACCCTTGAGCTCTCTGTGGTTTGCTTCTTTCCTTGACTCATGGTATTTGTGATAGACTGCATCCCCAGGCTGAAGAATCTTCTGCCTATCCATAGGGCACAGCATGGCAAAGAAAACATTCTACTGCACACTGCTAGTTTTAAATGGGACTTCCCAGGTAGCACAGTTGGTAAAGAATCCCCCTGCCAATACAAGAGACACAAGAGATATGGGTTCAATTACGGGGTCAGGAAGATCCCCTGGAGGAAGAAATGGCAACTCACTCCAGTATTCTTGCCTGGAAAATTCCGTGGACAGGGGAGCCTGGTGGCCTACAGTGCATGGGGTTGCAAACAGTTGGACATGACTGAGCAGAGCACACATACGCAGAATTTTAAATGAAGGCTATCCTGGGACTTCCCTGGCAGGCCAGTGGTTAGGGCTCGGCACGTTCCCTGGTGTGGCCCCAGGTTCAATCCCTGGCTGGAAAACTAAGATGCCGAAAGCTGTGTGGCATGGCCAAAAAAAAAAAATGAAGACTCTTCTAAAAAACATACTAAGAAGCAAAAATTGGAAATAGGTACAATTGAGCCTGCCATAGAAATAGGACCATAAATGTAATGAAGAGTTATAAAACAGGGTCATTTTATAAACACTGAAAATTTCATTCAGAGTGAACTGATTTGAGATTTTTATAAAGTTCTCTCAACACTTGTTTTTTACACTGTCCTGGCACCTAATTCTCCTTGGGGAAAGGTGACTTGATCTTTCATGAGATGAAAGCACATACAATATAGATTTCTAGTCAATACTCCAGAACGTTGCCTGAACACTCTAATTCTCCTAAATGTTTGGGAATTGAAGTCATTAATCTTTTTCTTTTCTTTTTTGGTTTTGAATCACAGGGGCCCTACTGGCATAGTGATTAGCAATTGTAGCCTAAAAAAAAAAAAAAGAAGAAGAAGAAGTTTAGCGCAGCTGCAAAAAAAAAAAAAGAGAGCGAGAGAGACAAACAGAACAGCTGGAAAGACCTGGTCTATTTTTATTTTCCATTTAGTTGGCAAAACAAAATTCCCTCTTGGAAAGAATTCCCCCACTCCCCCTCCCTAAGTTCACTTTACTCCACTACATATTTCCTCTCTCTTTTCCTGTATTTTTAATTTAATTTTGTTATTTCCTTTATGTTGCTGTCTTTCTATTTCCTGGGCATTTCCTTGTTTTTTGTTTTGGTTTTTTTTTTTAATCCGTTTAACAAATATCCATTGCTTGCCCAGTACTGCTGAAGTACTGTGCTGGGCACCCTTTGGCCATACAAAGATAAATTAAACATGAGTACTGACATCAGAAAGTTTGTTCTGCTAGTAAAGCATGTGAATGGTACACAAATAAGTGTAAAAGATGGTAAGGAACAAAATAAATATAAAGTGACTTAGAAACTCGGAAGGAGAAAAATTTCCTTCCAACTTGAAGGTTCAGTGAAAGTTCACAGAAGAGGTGTGTAGATAGAGTATTCTTTTCTTAAGAATATTTTTTGATGTGGATCATTTTTTAAATTAATTTATTTTTTATTGAAGGATAATTGCTTTACAGAATTTTGCTGTTTTCTGTCTAAACATCAACATGAATCAGACGTAGGTATACATATGTCCCCTCCCTTTTGAAAATCCCACCCCTCTAGGTTGATACAGAGGATGTGGACCATTTTTTAAAGTCTTTATTGAATTTGTTACAGTATTGCTTCTGTTTTATGTTTCAGGGTTTTTTTTTTCTTTTCTTTTTTTGGCCCAGAGGCATGTAGGATTTTAGCTCCCCAGTTCAGTTCAGTTCAGTTGCTTAGTCGTGTCCGACTCTTTGAGACCCCATGGAATGCAGCACGAAGGGCCTCCCTGTCCATCACCAACTCCCAGAGCTTGCTCAAACTCATGTCCATCGAGCTGGTGATACCATCCAGCCATCTCATCCTCTGTTGTCCCCTTCTCTTCCTGTCTTAACTCCCCAACCGGGAATCAAATCCAGTGCTCTGCATTGGAAGGCAAAGTCTTAACCACTGAACCACCGGGGAAGTCCCTAAAGGATATTCTGGGGAAAGAAGACCTGCATGAGGAGAGTTGTGATGGCATGACAGTAATTCCTAAAAAAGCATGAAGGGGTTGAGTTTGACTAGAGAAACCGTCCTCAAGGTGTGGTCCTCAGACCGTCAGCATCAGTAGTTCCTGAGAAATTGCTAGACTTGGCAATCCTCAAGATCCAGACTTATTCCACTGAAAACCCTGTTTGGAACTCAGCAAGCTTTGGTGTCACAGGCCCTCTGGGAGATTCTGAGGCATGTTTGAGAGTCATGGCACAAAGATGTGTGTGCCTAGGGGTGCATGGGGTGAGAAACTAGCTTTAAATGTAAGACTAGAGGACTTCTCTGGTGGCCCAGCGGTTACGACTCCGCATTTCCACTGCAGGGGACATGGTTTCAACCCCTGGTTGAGGAAGTTCTGTATATGTAGCAGTATACCCCAAAAGGTCCATCTAGTCAAGGCCATGGTTCTTCCAGTGGTCATGTATGGATGCGAGAGTTGAACTGTGAAGAAAGCCAAGCGCCTAAGAATTGATGCTTTTGAACTATGGTGTTGGAGGAGACTCTTGAGAGTCCCTTGGACTGCAAGGAGATCCAGCCAGTCCATTCTAAAGGAGATCAGCCCTGGATGTTCTTTGGAAGGAATGATGCTAAAGCTGAAACTCCAGTACTTTGGCCACCTCATGCGAAGAGTTGACTCTTTGGAAAAGAATCTGATGCTAGGAGGGATTGGGGGCAGAAGGAGAAGGGGACGACAGAGGATGAGATGGCTAGATGGTATCACCGACTCGATGGACGTGAGACTGAGTGAACTCCAGGAGTTGGTGATGGACAGGGAGGCCTGGTGTGCTGCGATTCATGGGGTCGCAAAGAGTCGGACACGACTGAGTGACTGAACTGAACTGAACCCCCAAACAAAACAAAACCAAAAAAAAGTAAGATTGAAAAAAATGGGACTATATCAAACTCAAAATTTTTGGTGTGTCAAATAATGCAGTCAGTGGAGGGTAACAGCAACTTATGAATTGGAAGAAAACATTTGCAAATCATATATCGGATAAAGAGTTAACATCCAGAATGTATAAAGGATTCTGCAAGTCAACAACAAAAAATCACATAATCTGATTTAAAAATAGGCAAAGGACTTGAATAGACATTTTTCCCAAAGGTGATGTGTAAATGACAAACAAGTATATGAAAAAATGTTTAACGTTAGTATCAGAGAAGTGCAAATCAAAATCACAATAAAATATCACCTCACACTCATTAGGCTGGCTAAGTGAATTTGAGTCTCCTGCACTGCAGGTGAATTCTTTACCACTGAGCCACCTGGGAAGCCTAGGATGGCTGCAATCAACTAAAAAAGAGAGATGGAAAGGGAGACAATAACGTATTGGTGAATGTGTGGAGAAATGAGAACGCTTGTGTACTATTCACGGGATTATGAAGTGGTGCAACGCCTATGGGAAGCAGTGTAGAGGGTCTTCAAAAAATGAAAAACAGGTACCACAGCATTCAGCAATTCTAATTCTGAATACAGATCCAAAAGGGTTGAGAACAAGATCTGGAAGAGATTTTTGCACACTTCTGTTCATTGCAACACTACTTACAATAGCCAAGAGGCAGAAGCAACCCAAATACTTATTGCTGGATAAATGAATAAACAAGATGTGGTACACACATACAAAGAAATATTATTCAGCCTTAAAAATCTTAGGATACTCTGAGCTTCCCTGGTGGCTCAGTGGTAAAGAATCCAGTGCAGGAGACAGGTTCGATCTCTGGTCCAGAAAGATCCAATGTGCTGTGGGACAGCTAAGCCCATGCACCACAGCTGCTGAAGCCCACACACTCTAGAGTCCATGTTCTAAGTAAAAGTGAAGTCTCCCAGTCGTGTCCAACTCTTTGCGACCCCACGGACTGTAGCCTACCAGGTTCCTCCATCCATGGGGTTTTCCAGGCAAGAATACTGGAGTAGGTTGCCATTTCCTTCTCCAGGAGATATTCCCGACCCAGGGATTGAACATGGGTCTCCCGCATTGTAGGCAGATGCTTTACCATCTGAGCCACCAGGGAAGTCCATGTTCTGCAACAAGAGTAGTCTGTGCACTGAGAAGCCTTCGCCCCACAACTAGAGAGTACCCTGCACTTGCAGTAATTAGAGAGCAAAAAAGCCAAAATAGATAAATAATAAACATTTTTTAAAAACCTAGGATATCCTGTGTTTTAGTCACTTAGTGGTGTCCGACTCTTTGCGACCCCATGGACTGTCGCCTGCCAGGCTCCTCTGTCCGTGGGATTCTCCAAACAAGAATACTGGAGTGAGTTGCCATTTCCTTCTCCAGGGAGCCTTCCTGACCCAGAAATCAAACCCAGGCAGATCTGCATTGCAGGCAGATTCTCTACCATCTGAGCTACCGGGGAAGCCAGAAGGATATCCCACCACATGCTGTAATATGGATGAACCTCGAGGACATTATGCTAAACGAAGTAAACGAACAAATAGACAAACGTTGTATAATTCCTTTTATGTGAGATATTTCTAAAAGTAGTCAAATTCATAGGAACAGAAAGTTGAATGGTGTTTGCCAGGGGAGGGGAGGAAAAGGAGTTGTTTAATGTGTATAGAATTCCAGATTTGGAAAATGAGAATTCTCTGGAGCTCTGTTTCACAATAACATAAATATATTTAACACTACTGACTCTACACTTAAAATTGATTAAGATGGTAAATTTTATGTGTTTTTCAAAATAGTTTTGTTTTTTTAAAGGCAGTTTAGGATAATTGAGGACTTAAATTCTCCCTCCTTTTCCTTCCTTTGGTCTATTATGAGTGTTACCCTTTTGTTGGAAAAAAAAAAATAGTACTTGTGAACTCTTGTTACTATGACCCTTCACAGCCTGTGTTAAAACCATCTCTTGGCTGCATTGTCATTAATCTAGGTTTCTTTGGTCAGCTTTCTCATCTCTTGGACCCTTTATTCCACTTTTGATGATCCTTTGCCCTCTTCTGTGCTTCTCTTTCTTCCATCTCTTCCTGTGTGTATTAATTGATGTGTTTTGTAGGTCACTGTGTTATTAAGGTCAAGGTCTGTGTCTCTGGAACTTGGATTCAGCTGTCAGCCCTCAGCCTCTTAGACAATTCCCGCCTGAGCTGAAGCTACACCCAGAGCCTGAGAGACTGCAAGGGAGACAAAGACTGGACTGGGACAACTGGGGCAGCTGGAGACAACAGAAACGGTTTGTTTAGGCCTATTTTCCCTAGGTCAAGAAACATGGGAAGTGGGGTAGGGTAAGGAGTGTTCAGAAATAACCTATAAACACCAGCTTTGCACAACATAAAATATGGGTCAGGAGATGCTGAGTCTATTTCATTATTTTTCACAAAAGGTTCCCCCAGACTTTTCAGTCCCTTGCTAATAGATGCTTGTCCTAAATTCCATTCATTCGCTCTGCATTTGTTTAGTTTTCATTATCTCCTCCACCCGATTGATTACCCTCTTAATTGCCATATCCCTTTTTCTTGCTGGTTCCCTTGGCATTTTTCTGACTGTTTACTCTTGTCCTCATTACAGACCTTTCAAGGTCATTTATTTGATTGTAACGGAAAGAATGAGATTTGGAATCTGAAGGTTCAGCCCCTGGGAGATGCACAACCTTGAACCAGTAACAATGGGCCTAGTTCACAATTACCTCCCTGAGTTGTCAGCAAGATGAGAAATTCTTATGCATATGCAAAACTGGAACATAATAACAAGTCAAAAAATGATAGCTATTATTGCCATTTTATAAAACTCATGCATTTAACTTGTCTATTTCTTTTATTGGGTGCCGTGAGGTTATTTGGCTATAAATAAGGGCAACTCACCCTCATCAGGTTTCCCTAGAGGCTCAGTGGTAAAGAATTCGCTGGTCAGTGCAGGAGACACAGGTTCAATCCTTGGTCCTGTAAGATCCCCTGGAGAAGGAAACCTGCTCCAGTACTCTTGCCTGAGAAATAAGAGGAGCCTGGCGGGCTACAGTCCATGGGGTCGCAAAAGAGTCAGACACGACTTAGCAACTAAACAATAGTAAAAGCCCTTAGTCACTGATGCTTGCTCTTGAAGCTATTTTTTCAAGAATAAGGATGGCTGGACTGAATTGGTCACACGCTCCATTTTCTTCACGACCATTGACCAGCATTGTGAGAATGGAGATTTAGATTATTTGTGGCAAAAATCAGGGCCAAACTAGCCAGATACTGTAGGGTCTTATCCAACTTAACATAAAGATCACCAGCAGAGCTGTTTTCTGTTGGTTTGGTTTTTAATAGCTCATACCCAGAGAGTCTGTGATTTCAGCCTCTGGCAAGGCTCAGTCACCTACATTTTTAAAGGCTCCAGAGTGATTCTAGTTGCTTAGTCAGCTTTCCCAAATTAGGTAACTCAAATTAGATAACCCCATTCCCAGATGTCAGGTTTTCATCCCATCCTCCGCTTAGAGTTTTTGCACATTCTTCCCTTTAGATGAACTGGTTATCTACTCCAGACTAGCATGTTCCTGATGCCAGAGTTAAACTGTTGTCCCTCCCAGCTGATAATCTGCAAAGTAAGTGGTTCCACCTGGAAGACAGTGTTTTTCTTAAAGGAAAGATTTTGCATCAAGCGTTCAGCTACTTCCTCCTCCAGGAAGCCATCCCTGATAAGCGGGGCTCAGCTCAGGGCCCTTCTTGCCTTCTTTGGAAAATGTCCAGTACACATCTCTGGGTTAGCACTTGTCACAGTTCTATTAAAATCAGCCGCTTACAGAGCTGACTCTTTAGGGTCAGGGACCGTGATATTTTCATCTCTGTGCCTCTAGCACTAACCAGTGCCTGGACACATGAGGTTCCCGGTTTGTGCCCTTTATTGAGCCTCTGCTGTGTGCTACGTGCACATTTCCATCCTTACATGAACGGCTTCCATAGTGAGGCCAAATCCGGGCCTCTGACGTGATTTGCATCATGCCCCTCTTTCAAAGTTCTCTCATTTGTAATCCTAATTATCTTTCAAACCGGAAATCTGGGCTTCATCCGGGACTTGTCTTTCTCCCTCCAGCTCATATCCAATTACTCATTCATGCCCTGCTCATTTTCCCTCTTGAAATCTCTCTACCTGTCCCCTTTTATCCTGACCTCGTGGCCACTGTCTTAGTTTCCTGAAATAGTTCCCTTTCCTGGGAGCTAAAAACTCTTCAATGAAATGTCCTTCTCTGCAGGATGGAGAAACAAACTGTTCTATGTGCGTACAATGGCAGACTACCCGGCGATAAACAGGAAGAAGTACTGACATGTAGGCGACTCGGAGGAATCTCAAAGACATTTGCGCTGAATTAAAGAAGCCAGTCTTGCAAATGTATATACTGTAAGATTCCATGTATAGGGCATTCTCAAAAAGACAAAACTACAGTGATGGAGAACAGATCCTTCTCTGCTGCCACCAGCCTGTAGCTGCTGGTGGTTGGGGTGGGGAATGGGTGTGCCTACAAAAGGGGTAACACAGGGATTTCGGGGTGTGTGTAATAGAACTGTTCTTAGCTTGACTGCGATGATGATTACATGAAGCTCTATGTGTGTTGAAATCCATAACACCATACATCCCTCAAAAGATCCATTTTGGATATAATCATTTAAAAAAATAAAAATAAACAATTATAATAAAAATCCAACCCAAGAATTTATTTACTTATTTGGCTGTGCCGGGTCTTAGCTGTGGCAGGCAGGATCTTCAGTCTTTGTTTCGGCATGTGGAATCTAGTTCTCTGACCAGGGATCAAACCCAGGCCGTTTGAATTGGGAACACAGAGTCTAAGCCATTGGACTACCAGGGAAGTCCCTGAAAATCCTATTTGTTACTCAGTTAACGAATGGAATACATGCATTAAAAATTCTTACAAGTGCAAAAAATACAAAACAGAAACTTTTCAGTAACTCCCTAAAGGCCATCTGAAAATATCCTAACCTTTATAAGATCCTTTGGGTGTGACCCCGGCTTGCCTCTGGGGCCACCCCTCTAACACCATATTCAGCTCTCACCCTAAACACTCCCAGAACAAGCCCTGTGTGCTCCAGTCCTGCCAGTCTGCCCGAAGCTCCGAGATGCACCAAGCGCTCTGTCATTCACTCGTACCTTTGTCTACACCTGTCCCTCCGTGGATGCCCTCCCTCATGTCCGTGAAGCTGTCACTGACTTACCCCTCACCCTATCACCATCTGGATTCAGCCTGTAACCTGGCCAGGCCCACTTGCCCTGACCCACCCTGCTCCCCCCTTCCTCAGAAATCAGGGGTACCCCAGGCCTGTCTCCAGCTATTTGTATTATAATCTTCTGCTCCTTCTGCCTACTCCCCATGGATGTTAAACTTCCAAGGGGCAGACGCTGTGGCTTATCATGATACTTCCAGTGTTTCACCCCAGGCCTGGGAGGAGTAAACTGTTACAGCTTGAGAAATGAATGAATAAGTGATCTACCCTCATCAGTTCAGTTCAATCCCTTAGTCGTGTCCGACTCTGTGCAACCCTGGACTGCAGCATGCCAGGCCTCTCTGTCCATCACCAGCTCCCAGCGTTTACTCAAACTCATGTCCATTGCATCAATGATATCATCCAACCGTCCATCCTCTGTCGTCCCCTTCACCTCTTGCCTTCAATCTTTCCCAGCATCAGGGTATTTTCAAAGGACCTTCAAATGACCATCCATTTCACATCAGGTGATCAAAGTATTGGAGTTCCAACTTCAACATCAGTCCTTCCAATGAACATTCAGGACTGATTTCCTTTAGGATGGACTGGTTGGATCTCCTTACAGTCCAAGGGACTCTCAAGAGTCTTGTCCAACACAACAGTTCAAAAGCATCAATTCTTCAGTGCTCAGCTTTCTTTATAGTCCAACTCTCACATCCATACATGACCACAGGAAAAACCATAGCCTTGACTAGACGGACCTTTGTTGGCAAACTAATGTCTCTGCTTTTCAATATGCTATCTAGCTTGGTCATAACTTTTCTTCCAAGGAGTAAGCGTCTTTTTATTTCATGGCTGCAGTCACCATCTGCAGTGATTTTGGAGCCCAAAAAAATAAACTCTGCCACTGTTTCTACTGTTTCTCCATCTATTTGCCATGAAGTGATGGGACCAGATGCCATGATCTTAGTTTTCTGAATGTTGAGCTTTAAGCCAACTTTTTCACTCTCCTCTTTCACTTTCATCAAGAGGCTCTTTAGTTCCTCTTCACTTTCTGCCATAAGGTGGTGTCATCTGCATATCTGAGGTTATTGATATTTCTCCTGGCAATCTTGATTCCAGTTTGTGCTTCATCCAGCCCAGCATTTCTCATGATGTACTCTGCATATAAGTTAAGTAACCAGGGTGACAATACATAGCCTTGACGTACTCCTTTTCCTATTTGGAACCTTCATGGATATGAGCAAAACACATTATCAGGAAATTTGAAAATGATGTTTAAACTATTCCATGGCCAGTCCTTTTATAGGATTCCAAATACAATGGCTACCAATTCTAGGTAATTCCAAAAATTTAGGCAGAATTCCATCTAATTCTGAGTCCACAGAAGGATAAGGGTGGGAAGAAGGGATCAAGACTGACTAATCATATGCTGTGAGTCAGGCACTCGGCTTGTACACTAGTCTCTCCATTCATTCTCACGGTGACCCCAGAAACAGGTATTAACAGCTCCAGCGTGCAAATGTGGAACCAAGTTTCCTGCTGGCTTACTCAGCCTTCCAGAGTCAGTAAGTGCTGCAGTTGGTGTTGCAATAACAACAGCAGCTAATGTTTACCTGCTGCTGCTACTGCTGCTAAGTCGCTTCAGTCGTGTCCGCCTCTGTGCGACCCCATAGACGGCAGCCCATCAGGCTCCACCGTCCCTGGGATTCTCCAGGCAAGAACACTGGAGTGGGTTGCCATTTCCTTCTCCAAAAAATGCATGAAAGTGAAAAGTGAAAGTGAAGTAGCTCAGCCGTTTCCGACTCTTAGCGACCCATGGACTGCAGCCCACCAGGCTCCCCGGTCCATGGGATTTTCTAGGCAAGAGTACTGGAGTGGGGTGCCATTGCCTTCTACTGGACTTAAAAGCCTTGCACACTTTATCTCATGGAATCCTTTGAACAATCTTGTGTGAAATGGGTTTTATATCCCACTTCACATGTGAGGACACAGAAAATGAAGACTGAGAGACAAGAAGCAGTTCCTCTGAGGGCACACGGTGATAACACTGGGTCTGACAACGAAGGCACACGACTAGGAAGGAGTGTGAGTCAGAACTGGCCAGAGACAACCTAGAAACTAACCTGATCACCGTAAAACCCAACGCTGTGAGCCACGTGACCGAGCAGTTCCCCTGGGTTTCCTCACCCTACTTCTCTCTGCTGGGACACCTCTTTCCAATAAAGTCTACTGCTTTGGCAGCACATGTTTCTCCTTGGACAATTCATTTTCAGGTGTTAGACAAGAGCCATTGTACATACTTGCCACCCCCTTAAGACTCAGCTGCCTTGTCTCACACTGCTGTTCTTCTCTCTGCCCTCTGACTAATGAAACACACCCAACCTGAACAGGAAAATCCCAGAAAAATCTCATGAATTCACATCACTGTTTTTACTGATGAAGAAAGAACGCTTTCCCCAAATGGGAACATAAGCAAAGTTGCTGGCATGCTCAGTTGCTCAGTCATGTCTGACTCTTTGTGACCCCATGGACTGTAGCCCAGCAAGATCCTATGTCTGTGAAATTTTTCAGGCAAGAATATTGGAGTGGGTTGCCATTTCCTCCTCCAGGGGATCTTCCCAACCCAAGGGATCAACCCACGTCTCCTGAGTCTCCTGCATTGGCAGGCGGATTTTTTACCACTGAGTCACTAGTTAATTTACCTATGGGGACACATTCCTGTTGGCTTCTGAACATTTTAATTTAGACATTACACTAATTTAAAGGGAGTGTTTATCGTCATTGAAACCACAGAGCGAGGCCTTGAATGTGTTGGTAGATGTGAGTCCCAGTTACATTTTTGGGGGAAAAGCTTTACCCAGTTTGAATTTAAGAGGCAAAAAAACCACCTCATAGCTACTTAGGGTAATCAGTAAGAAAAGGAGTTCAGACTTTCTGAAACAAAGAAATCCAGTTTTGACCTCCTTTTACCCTCTGCTAGTCATCTTAATAATGGCAGTGCTTTGCTAGGTCCCAGAAAGCTTTTGCTTATATGAATTAGCCATATTTTATTATGTCCAAAGCACATGCTAATAAAGACTGCAGAGCAAAAGGTAAAAATCAAGAGATAAAAGGGGAAGGGACAGTCACGTGTTATAGGCAGAGATGTCTTTTAATGTCTACTCCAGATTGGGTTGGGAAAAACTGTGACTAAGAATAGCTACACAGCAGGGTTTGGTCAGAAGAGCCTGCAGGCATTGGAAGATGAGGAGGTTGCCTTCTGTTTCAAGTTGCTCTCTGGTGGCTGACACTTAACTGTAATTGAGACTGAGTTCAGGTTTATTTTTTGCTCCTTCCCTGCATCTCGCCCTTGTTCTTGATGAGCTCGGCCCCCGCCCAGGGCCCACCTCACCTTCCTCTCCCAAGGAGCCTGGCTACCCTGCAATCTGGTTCCGTTCCAGCAGGACATCTGCTCAATGCCTCTCTGTCACTGGCAAATCAGCTTGCAGGCCACAGGTAGGTTTCTGGAGGATCAGATGAGGATGCTACGACTTAGCACAGCTGGGGGAATGTTCATCAGGTAAGGCGCCTCTTGTTCTCGTGTGAAGCTTTATGGCAAAAAGTCCTTCCCTTTCTCATTGGAATCAGCTGCCAACACAAGTCCTTTAAGAATGTTAGTATTGACTTCATCAAGATTCCTTTCTGGATCTTTCTGCTGTTATTAAATCAAATCCCCAAAGTGTTGCTTACTCATAGTTCCAGTTTTATATAAGTTCCTAAGAAGTGACTTTCACTGAAGCATAGGTGAATGGAGACTCTAGAATCAAATGCTTTTCCAGAACTTAACTAAAGAGAGGCTATGTGAACATTAGCTTTTTTGTATTGGTTCAGCCCAATGTGTCCCCAGCAAAACATCCTTATAGTTTCTGCAATTAACTTTCCTCCCTTTTGAGGCTATATACGCTCCTCTTGAAGAAATTATTAACAATTTATTTCTGCTTTTAAAATTCTTTCATGAAGCTCTGGAATGGCACGGACTGACCATCCCACTCTCCGTGAGGCAGTTCTTCTAATGTGTGGGTGGGGCTGACTTCACCCCAGGAAAAGGTAGTCCGGCAGCCCTGGTAGCCTGCTCAAGACTCAGCTGACTGTAAAAGAGTTTTCAGACTGGCCCCCAGGACCCAAGGAGCGGCTGCTCAATTGCTTCTCAGGGGGAAAGGGAAGCAGGAACCAGATCAGTTCAAGAATGGAGGAAGTTCCCCCGGGTCTCTGTCTCTCTTCAAGGCTGATTCGGGGTTTCTGTGTCTCTCTGTTGTGTCTACTTCATCATTTTCTTGATGCAAAGGTGGTGATTTCATTGCTGCCAAAATTACTGTGGAATAAGGTAAAATTCCAGGCACAAATGCTGTCATCTTAGGCTAAGACTTGGTGCCTCCTGAAATGGCGACCCACTCCAGTGTTCTTGCCTGGAGAATCCCAGGGACGGGGGAGCCTGGTGGGCTGCCGTCTATGGGGTCGCACAGAGTCAGACACGACTGAAGCGACTTAGCAGCAGCAGCAGTGGCAGGAAGAGCTTTTCAGGCAGAATAAATGCACGTGCAGAAGTATGAAGGTAAGAAAGACAAGAGCGAACTCCAGGGTTGGTACGTTAAGGTTAGAATTTGGCCTAATGGGTGGGGTCCAGTGTGAAGGTAGAGAAGAGAAGGGAAAAGAAGTCAGGGCAGACTTGGAAAGGCCTGTGTGCCTGGCTAGGAGTTGGGGGTTCACCCTGCCAATAGTGGGTGGGGGAAGGGGAAGGGTCCATGGCAAACTGTTGAGGAAGAAATGTCATGACCTGATTTGCATCTTAGGAAGATTTCCTGCAAAAATTCAAGGCCTCCAAGGCTGAGAGACAGTCAAGAACTATAAGTCTCCTCCCCCAAGCTAACATCAGATTGTATGTGACAGTGAAAGCAGCTTCCCCAGAGCTCTAAATAGGCACAGACGCTACCATGTAGCACAGGGAACTGTACGATCAGTGTTGTAATAATCTATTAGGGAAAAGAATCTGAAAATACATATAAATATACATGTATATGTATATATATATGTATATGTATGTATGTATGTATGTATGTATGTGTGTGTGTGTGTATATATATATATATATATGGCTTCCCTGGGGAACTATACTCTCAGTGTTTTGTAATAATCTATAAGGGGAAAGAATCTGAAAACATATACATATACATATACATATACATATACATATACATATACATATACAGGGCTTCCCTGGTGGCTCAGTACTTGCCAGTGCAGCAGACGTGGGTTTAGTCCTGGGGTCGAAAAGATCCCCTGGAGAAGGAAATAGCAACCCACACCAGTATTCTTGCCTGGAGAATCCCAGGCACAGAGGACAGTCCATAGGGTTGCAAAGAGTCGGACACAACTGAAGTGACTGGCATGCATGCATATGCATTCTTTTTCAAATTCTTTTCCATTATGGCTGATCATAGGATATTGAATATAGTCCCCTCTGCTGTAGAGTAGGACCCTGTTGTTTATCCATCCTATGTATAATAGTTCACACAGACTGAGGTATTTGAGGTGCCTTCTGGAGGTAGACTTCTGGTTAGGGTCTTTTTTTCCTCCACTTTTAAAATTTGTGTATTTAAAACATACAAATACCATTGACCATTTTAACCATTTTAAAACCATTCATAACCGTTTAGTAGCATTGAGTCCTTCATAATGTTGTTCAACCATCACCACTATCCATTTTCAGAATTTTTTCATCATCCCAAACTGAAACTCTGTGCTCACTAAGCAAGACCTCCACTCCCCTCCACCCCTCAGCCCTGTATCATTCTAATGTCAAACATCCACTGATTCACTTTGCTGTACAGCAGAAACGAACACAGCATTGTAAAGCAGCTCTATGCCAATCAAAATTAATTTAAAAAGAATAAAAAGATAAACATCCACTATATCTAGAATGTAGATTAATGTTAATTTTCACAAATATGCAAATATCCAACTGTGCATGGCTCTGCTGAAAATGGACATTAGGGCAATTGAACAGGATAGAATTGAAAGAACCTAAATGATAAGGGCATAAGTGATAACCAGTGAAATGCTGGAGGTGAACAAGTACTAAACTCTCCCGGGAGGCAGAAGTCATCAAGTTTGGTTATTGGATGAGGGGATGGGAAGACAGTGGGGGTTTGCTTGACTCACAGCTTTCTGGCTTGATGAACTAGTAAGCTATGAAATACAAGAAAAAGACGAACTTTTCAGGAAAGACAAGTGAGATCATTTTGAAGTACAGGCATACCTTGTTTCACTGCCTTTCAGGGAGATTTCATTTTGTACAGAAGGAAGGTTTGTGGCACCCCTGTGTCCAGCACGTCTGCTGGCACCAGTTTCCCAACAGCTTGTGCTTGCTTCTGTGTCTCTGTGTCACATTGCAGTAATTCTCCTAATATTTCAGTTTTCTTTATTGTTATGTTCGTTGTTGGGCCCTACATGGGAAACCTTGAAAAAGAAAAAGGCTAGTATTGCGGACGGAAACTAAGATGGCGCCTGGCGGAAGAGATGGGGGCGTAGTCTATGTTGTCTGTCAAAACTTCTGATTGGTTCTCTTGATTTCTGTGCACGTAAACAGCGCGTGATCACCATAGACTCCCATTATAATGATGGCACATGACGATTTGACCTTTAACGTGATTGGTGTAACTATGGAAAGTCCCTTGCAAACCCCTCCCCGCTTGCCTTTATAAGCAGGGAGTTTGTAAGAATAAAGCGGAACCGCACTAGACGGAACCCCTGTCGCGTCTGATGTCTGATTGTCTCTCGCTGGCCGAGGGCCTGGGTTGGCGGACAGCAGACTCACCTTTCCTTGGGACCCCTCAGCTCTCTGCTGAGGGAAGTTCCACTGCCTCTCTCTCTTTCTTCAGAGCGCTCCCCGCAGTTCGTTACAGTGATCTGTGAACAGTGATCTTGCTGCTGCTAAGTTGCTTCAGTCGTGTCTGACTCTCTGCGACCCCACAGACAAAGCCCACCAGGCTCCCCCGTCCCTGGGATTCTCTAGGCAAGAACACTGGAGTGGGTTGCCATTTCCTTCTCCAATGCATGAAAGTGAAAAGTGAAAGTAAAGTTGCTCAGTCATGTCTGACTCTTAGGGACCCCATGGACTGCAGCCTACCAGGCTCCTTCATCCATGGAATTTTCCAGGCAAGAGTACTGGAGTGGGTTGCCATTGCCTTCTCCGACAGTGATCTTAGATGTTACTATTGCAAAAAGAGCATGCTGAAGGCTCAGGTGAACTGCTAGCCGTTTCAGCAATAAGGTATTTTTGTTTATTTATTTATTTTTTTTATCTTTGGCTGCACTGGGTCTTTGGTGCTGTGCCAGGGCTTTCTTTAGTTGTGGCAAATGGGGGCTACTCTAAGTTATGTTTGCGTGGGCTCCTCATTGCTGTGATTTCTCTTGTTGTGGGCCACAGGCTCTAGGTGTGTGGGCTTCAGTAGTTGCGGTGCCTGGGCTCAGTTGTTCTGTGGCATGTGGGATCTTCCCGGAGCAGGCTTCAAACCCATGCCCACTGCATTGGCAGACAGATTCTTAACCACTGGACCACCAGGGAAGTCTAATAAGGTTGTTTTTTTTTTTCAAAAATCTTTATTCGAATTTGTGACAATATTGTTTCTATTTTATGCTTTGGTTTTTTTGGCCACGAGGCATGTGGGATCTTAGTTCCCCGACCACCACCACCTGCATTGGAAGGTGAAGTCTTCACCCCTGGACCACCAGGGAAGTCCCCCAATAAGATATTTTAAATTAAAGTATGTACATGTCATTTTTTAAAAGACATAATGCTATCACACACTTCATAAACAGTGTAGCATAAACATAACTTTTATAGGCACTAGAAAGCCAAAAGATGCATGCGATTCATTTTATGGTGGTATTCGTTTTATTGCGGTGATCTGGAATCGAGCCCGGGATATCTCCACGGTCTCCCTGTACTTGTTGATGTACCAAATGGCAGTTGGATCATCTGTCCTGGATCACAGAGAGGGCCTGGGCTTAGGGCCTCGTTCTGACGTGAAGAGGCTACTAAAGCCGTGGGTGGACTGAGGCACTCAAGACAGAGTGGTGTGTGAGACGAGACCAGGAAAACCCAGCAGAGGCCTGGGGCAGGCCTGGAGGAGCAGCTGCATAGAAGGACGGCGGTCCAAAGTATCTCTGCAGGAGACCAACATGCAGTGGCCTGAGAAAAAATGCGGGAGGCCACAGAAGAAGAGATTTCCCAAGGGGGTGGGGGTGGGGGCAGTCCACAGTGTCAAATTGTACTATGGGAACAAAGATAGAGGCTGAGGCCTGGTCTCTGCAGCAGGCAACCAGGACAAGCAGAGAGCAGCCCACTGCCATGGTGGGGACAGACGCCAGATGGCAGAGAGTTGAGGAATGGGGGAGAGTATGGTGATGATGTATGTGCTAGAGACTGTTCTTCCAAGAAAGTGGATTGTGCAAGAAAGGCCCCGTCTCAGGGCATTGAGCAAAGCTTAGAGGTTGTTTTAAGTGTCAAGTAGATTTAAACATTTGTATGAAAGGAAAAGTCAACAGAGGGAAGAGAATTCAGATATGCTGAGGCGGGGGAGGGGTACTGTGTGTGGAACCCACGGAGTGGATTGTAGGGAAAGTGTTAGTTGCTCAGTCGCATCTGACTCTTTGCGACCCCATGGACTGTAGCCCACCAGGCTCCTCTGTCTGTGGGATTCTCCAGGCAAGAATACTGGAGTGTGTAGCCATTCCCTTCGCCAGGGGATCTTCCCATCCTAGGAATCGAACCCGGATCTCCTGCATGGCAGATTCTTTACCATCTGAGCCACCTAGTGTTCAGATAGGAGCCTCTGTCATCTCCCTCTCCTAGGATTCTGGGAGGAGGTGCCCAAACAGCTTAGTTGGAGAATTAATGGAATCTCCATGACGAGGAAGGATAGGAGATGCTGTTTGGGGCAGGGGGAAAATAGGAAAACTCTGATTCTTTTGCAACACATTAACAGTCCCCACCTGGGGAAGTAGTGTTGGGCACACACAAGACATACACCTCCTTTGGTGGGTGGGCACCAGGGTGGTCCATAGGCAGTTCACGGGGGCAGCAGGGACCACGGCCTCCTCATCACAGCTATCTACTGTAGGGGATGCAACAGGAGACAACAGCACAAGGTCCAGTGTTTACAAATGAAAATAACAGTTTCACGTCAGAGACTTACTATTTAATTTTGCTGTGAGAATCAAAAAGTGGGTCATCTATTATTAAAGATCACAATGCCCAGTAAGGTCATATCCTAGAATCATGGTCTTTGTTAAATTAGAACTGAATATGATTGAAATCTCCCATTTAGGGAGTTTCCTGGCAGTCCTGTGATTAGGACTCTGTACTTCCATGGCAGGGGCCAGGGGTTCGATCCCTGGTCAGGGAACTAAGATCCCACAAGCCACTAGGGAAAAATAAAAAAGAAATCTCATATTTAAAAACCAGAGATGTTGTTGGGACGGGGGTGGTGGGAGCCAGAGATGTTGAAAATCACTCTTTCAATGAAAAGAAAGGAGCTTGCACATGTCCACCTAGACCTGGGAGACCTACTTGAATCATCTTCAAGTCAACTTATTGTGTGTTTTACAAATATTGATTTTACTTGCTGCACATATAGTGCTTCGCAGTTCTATCCATGTGGAATAAATGAGTGGCTTCTGCTTCGCCTTCTTGGCAACATCACCCCTTTCACAGCAGACTCCTTACCTTTCCTGGTGGCTACTCCATACGCCTCCTATACCTCCAAGAGAACACTTCGGATCTAAGGCTAGTCCACATTAGAATTGGGTCCTAAAGTGCTGTGCTTAGTCACTCAGTCATGTCCAACTCTTTGTGATCTTGTGGACTATAGCCCACCAGGCTCCTCTGTCCATGGGGATTCTCCAGGCAAGAATACTGGAGTGGGTTGTCATGCCCTCCTCTAGGGGATCTTTCTGACCCAGGGATCGAACCCAGGTCTCCTTCATTGTAGGCATATTTTTTACCATCTGAGCCACCAGGGAAGCCCTTAAATATTTGGTTTCTCTTTTTTTGTCTGACTCCTTGCAACCCCATGGACTGTAGCCCACCTACAAGGCTCCTCAGTCCTTGGTATTCTCCAAGCAAGAGTACTGGAGTGAAAGTAAATTGGGTATTTACTTGCTTACTTTAATTTTTAAACTAAGTTGTAGTTATTTGCAGCATTATATTAGTTTCAGGTGTACAACAGTGATTTGAAATTTTTTAGAGATTATATCCCATTTGAAGTCATTATAATTAAGAGGTTGGGGTTGGGGGCTTCCCTGGTGACTCAGTAGTAAAGAATGCACCTGCCAATGCAGGAGACATGGGTTGGATCCTGATCTGGCAAGATCCACACGTCTCCTGCAACTACTGAGCTTGTGCTCTAGAGCCTGAGAGCCATAACCACTGAGCCCAGGTACCGCAACTACTGAAGCCCGAGAGCCTGTGCTCCACAAGAGGGTAGTCCCTCTTGCCACAACTGGAGAAAGCCCTCTCAGCAACAAAGACCCAGCACAGCCAAAAATAAATAAATGAACACAATTTTTTTAAGAGGTTGGGATTAACGTATATACACTGCTTCAGTCGTGTTCGACTCAGTGCCACCCCACAGACAGCAACCCACCAGGCTCCCCCGTCCCTGGGATTCTCCAGGCAAGAACACTGGAGTGGGTTGCCATTTCCTTATACACACTACTATGTATAAAATAGATAAGCCACAAGGACCTACTGTGTAGCACAAGGAACTATACTCAGTATTTTGTAATAACCTATAAGGGAAAAAAATAGATATGTATGTATGTATAACTGAATCACTTTGCTGTACACCTGAAACTAACACAGCATTGTCAATCAACTATGCTTTAATAAAAAATTAATTTAAAACTATTATAAAATATTGGCTATGTTTCTTGTGAGTACTCTGAATCTTTGTAGTTTACTTGTTTTAGATGTACTAGTTTGTACCTCTTAATCCTCTACCCCTATCTTGCCTCTATGGTATTTAAATGCACATATATTTGCACTCCACTATGAGGTCTGAAAATAGGTATTGTTTTAGTGTCATCTTATAAAATTCTGGAGCCTCTCAAACAGCCCCTGGGTATAAGAAAAAAGCCATTATACCTGCAGTACTATTTAAGCTGGTTTGAATTGAGCACTGTTTTTTTATTTGCACAGGGAATGAGCACAGCTGATCTGCCTCTGTGGCCACTGCACAGGTCCGCGCGGCAGCCACGTCTTTGTTGGGAAATTGTTCTGGGACTCTGCCTGCCAGTTGATAAGCTCATTTCCTGGTTGTACATCTGCCTCTGAGAGTTCAAGCTGGATCTTATTCAGAAACTAAATGACGTGGCAGCCTTGCAGAGTGTGGCTGTCACCAAATTGTGACATGAGAAACACTGCGGCCTCAACTCAGGTAGGTCAAGTGATCACTAGGAATATACGTTTGTTAAAAATCCTAAGTATCTACCATCTTCTTGTATAAGTGTCTAAAACTTCTTGGGCTTGCCAATTCAAATTTAGTTTATTTGGGACTTCCCTAGCGGTCCAGTAGTTAAGACTCTGTGCTTCCACTGCAGGTGGTGAGGGTTCGATCCCTGGTTGGGGAACTAAGACCCTGCATGCCACACTGTGCCACCAAAAGAAAAAAGGAAAATGTAATTTTTCCTTTATACACATAGTATTTTTTAACACCTTAAAGCAAGGCGTTCATTATTTCCTACCATTTCTGAGGATCAGGAACCTGGAAATGGCTTAGCTGTGTGGTTCTGGCTCAAAGTCTCTCGTGAGGTCACGTTGAGGCTGTTGGTCAGGGTTGTCTTCATCCCCAAGCTCATAGGAAGCTGAAGAATCCACTTCCAGCTCCCTCTCTTGATAACTGGTTAGCATCTTCAGCTCTTAGCCAGTGACCGGCACAAGACTTCAGTCCCTCGTTTCACGTACCCTCCATTGGGCTGCTCGCAAGATGGTGGTCTTCTTTCCTCAAACTGAGACTTGAGAGGAACTGAGTGAACAAGAGGGTGGGAGCCGGTAGATGTCCACGATGGAAGCCAAGGTTTCTCATACCCTAAATCCCAGGAGCGACACTTCACTTCTGTCATATGCCACCAGGCATGCAGTCCAGTCCTGGTGAAATTGCAAACAGCATTTTGCCTTGTAGTACGAGTGCTCCAAGGTGGTGATTAATAGAAAGAAAATATAGATTAAAATATTTAAATAAATAATGGGCATGTATATTGAAACTGAATGCTTTTTAAAAATTTAATTGATAGAGTATAATCAAAAAGCCGGNGGGGGGTGGGGGCGGGTGCTGGAGATCACTGTCCCAGAAAAGAAGAAATCCTGCTTTGGAAATATTTCCCAGGTGCCATTGTTCTTAGTCTCTTATATGTATCCCCACAATTACCCTTCATGACTCAATAAGGCAGACATTAGTGTTATTCACACTGTAGAGCTGAGCAAAGCAAAGCAGAGAGGTTAAATAACTTTTCTAATGTCACACAGCTACCGAGTGTTGCTGCTGCTGCTAAGTTGCTTCACTCATGTCCGACTCTGTGAGACCCCATAGACAGCAGCCCACCAGGCAAGTGTTGAACAAGACACAAATCCAAGTAAACTAAGTCAAGAAAATTCTGCTCTCCATTCCTCTCAATCTCCTCTAACAACCCAGTTTTCTCTCCCATTAACTATTCTCTTAGACTTTCTTGGATGATGATAAGTCATGGGAAACAAAAAGGTATAAAATGTGGTCTCATTCTTGGGGAGCTTGTGTGATGTGTGAATGAATTAATAACCAGCCATTAATGCCAGTTATGAATTTCTAGTTATAAAGCACAAGTCACTTTCTAAGGACTTAACTGAAGAAAACTGATTTTCCTTACCTTTGTCAAAGAGGTCTCCAGTCTTTTTGATTGTATGTGTGCTTGTGTGCTTAATCGCTTCAGTCCTGTCTGACTCTTTGTGACCCTAAGGACTGTAACCTGTTAGGCTCCTCTGTCCATGGGATTCTCCAGGCAAGAATACCATGCCCTCTTCCAGGGGATCTTCCCGACCCAGGAATCGAACCCACGTCTCTTTTGTCTTCTGCATTGCAGGCAGATTCTTTTAACCGTTGAGCCACCAGGGAAGCCGTCTTGATTGTGTACTCCATCAATTTTTAAAACTTGCACATTCAGATTCTATATATTATACACATTTACACTAATTCATAAATATTACCCTTACATTGCTATAGAACTTATATGTTAGGTATATCATATTGTGTACTCAAATTAGTAATTTAGATAGGGTGAGATTAAATACATGTAAATAGAGGTCTCTGTTTTCTTCCTGCACTTCATGAGTCCTGAGAACCCACTTGTTAAGGGCAGGCCTCAGAGATGCCCCTTTGTTTCACTCTGAACAGTTGCTCATGGAAGATTCCTGAAGAATCTCAGTCAGAATTCCCGAGTTTGTAACAGGAGGGAAAGGGACAGGGCACAACATTTGAAAGAAAGGCAGAGCCCAAGGACACAACATAAACTGATTAGAATCAAATGGGACTAAGTTGGCAGACAAAAGGGCTTCCCTGGTGGCTCAGACGGTAAAGCGTCTGCCTGCAATGCAGGAGACCCGGGTTTGATTCCTGGGTTGGGAAGATTCCCTGGAGAAGGAAATGGCAATCCACTCCAGCACTCTTGCCTGGAAAATCCCATGGACGGAGGAGCTTGATAGGCTACAGTCCATGGGGTCGCAAAGAGTCGGATACGACTGAGCGACCACTTTGGCAGACAAAACTAGACCTTGATCCTCAATCACCAAGTGAAATGACCCACCAGAGGTGCCATGACAATTCAAAGGCACTGTTAAAAGACAAAAGTGTGGGCAGTGGCCCAAGCCTGGCAATCCCCGCCCCTTCCCCAAAATAGTTGCAATAATCCTCCCACTCATTCAGTTCAGTTCAGTCGCTCAGTTGTGTCCGTGACTCCATGGACTGCAGCTCGCCAGTCCCGCTTATCAGCATATGAAATTTACCCAGCTTATAGAAACTAACCACGCCAAATTTCGGGGCACACTCACCCTCTTCGATGGCCCACACTCTGCCTGTGGACTGTGCTTCTCTCTGAATCTGAATAAATCCACTTCTTACCTATCACTTTGTCTCTCACTGAATTCTTTCTGTGATGAGACATCAAGAACCTGAGCTTCACTAGGTCCTGAAACCAGGTACTGTGGGTTTTGGTTGGGTCTGAGTCCCAGCCATGTGGGTTCAAGTCCCAATCTGAGGAAAACAGTTTCAAGTTTGTGGGAAATGATGACTCTAAGGCTCACCTGGAAGAGAGAATCTGAAATGACGGTGCTCTAATGATCATATCCTTATGATTACTTTCCAAGTAGTTCTCCTCACTCTCTTGGTCTTAAGGGCAGTTTCAGTTTGTTTATTACTATAGTTTCTGTCAATGCTTCCTCTGGAAAAAAAGTCCTCCATGTGGAAGCCTGTAACACAATTGATCTTATTCTTGTTCGTCTGTTTACTGCTCCACAGACAAAATTGCCACCTACAATTGGTCAAGACAGCTTTTTTTGACCCTACAATGGTTGGTGAAATAAGTCACTTTCATTTTTTATTTTTCAAATGTCTGCTTACTTATGTATTTATTTGGTTGTGCCAGGTGTTAGTTGCAGCATGCTAAATTTTTAGCTGTGGCATGCGGGATCTAGCTCCCTGAGCAGGGATCGAACCTGGACCCCCTGCATGGGAAGCCCAGAGTTTTAGCCACTGGACCACTAGGAAACTCCATAAATCACTTAAAACAAAAAACAAAAAAACAGGGAAAAAGCCAGATGTGCCAGTTTATGTGTCAGATTTATCAAAAGTATAATTTCATTATCCTTGGGCCCTGCCCAGGTCAGCCCCTTCTCCTCTCTAAGCTCCCCACTTCACCCCCTCCAAAGAGACCCATCATTGTGCTTGCTTCTCCGAGAGTCTAGGGGTTCCAGGACACTTGGCTCAGGCTGCTGGAGGTGCCAGGAAGAGTGAGGAATCCTAGGTAAGTCTCGCCCCAGGGAGTCCCTCCCAACTTGTCCTTGGATTCCCTGGGCTGGCAGAGAGAACACCAGAGAGGGGAGCTCACCGGGTGGGGCCGGATGGGGACAGATAAGGGACTTCAAATCAGAACAGCAGTTTCTACAGTGAATTATGAACCAGACCAAAGAAAGTTATAAAGAGGGAGTGACAGGACACAAACTGGAACTGCAGTTTAGGAAAGAACTCAGAACTCAGGGCCAAGGCCAAACGTTTTTATCAGCTCCACCCACTTTCGCTTCCACTGTGGCTTGGGTGGGAGGGAAGAGACTCCCATTTAGCTATCTGCTTGGCTTTGACTTTTATCTGATAATGCAGTTAAAAGGAGTTGCTTTTGCAACTTACGCTGAGAAAAATCAGTAATGGATTATCTAATAAAAGCAATCATTCTTCAACTCAATGGCTAATTTGTTCAGACCAAACCCATGTCCCGGAAATCAAAGAAGCCTGGGAGTCAAGGGCCAGCTGGAAATTAGCTCCTTGAGCCATTTCTTTTCAGGAATAGGGCAAGTTCAGAGTCTTCCATACTGGCAAAGGAGCTATTCAAACTGTTCAAATCTTTAAAAATCCTCTTACCTCTTCTCTCAGCCACCAAATTTAGGCATACCATTATTATGAAAAAAAGGTTAAGATGGGATTTTTCTTTGCAAATCTCCAAAGTGTCCAGAAACCATTTCGCTTGAATACAATGAAATGTGGGAAATAAAAAGTCTCAATTGGACGTTTCTGGGGTAAGTCTAGCTCCACTGCAAGGGTCTGAGTCCTACTCTGCTAAAGAAATCAGCTTCAAATATTTGTGGCTGTCATGTGTCGGCTGAGAGCTTTACCATTACTGGTGCTTTTAAGAGATATGATTCTAAAGAGTTATTAATTTCTTAATCTTAGGGAGTGTTTTGTTGCATTGCCTTGCATGTTGCAAATGTTTATACAAAAGCAAGTATATAGTGTATAATAGCATTTTTAAAATATAGGCCAAAGAAGGGTGTGGATTTTTTTAAATACAGAAACTGTAAACTGTTTAAAGTTCAATTTTGTTCGAGTTTTAAATTAGTATTTTAAAACCCAAGTGCCTCTCCTCTTTTTTCTTTATCTGACATCCGATATAATATTGCTGGATTCCTATACGTACTTCGCTCACTAAGGCTATGCTAAATGCTGGTGATGAGAGAAGCAGAAAATGGAGGGACCTTTGCAGAAACTATCCTTGAGACTAAGATGTTCCTCTCAGCTCATTTCCCTTGCTTCATTTCTTGTTTGATCTGGTTCCTGTGAGGCCCTTCACAAGCAGGATAATTTGGAAATGATATTGACCAGGATAATTCTAGGTGGATCTACAACTTCAGTGGCAGATGAAGATAAGGAGTTAAAAGAATGTATTTACACAGCAGGACACAGTCAGGAAATCTATTGTTTCTGTATTTTATCAAGTCTGATTGTCTGAGTTAACAAGCTTAGAAGCAAAACAAAATACCAACCTACTAACACCATGTGTTAGTTGCTCAGTTGTGCCTGACTCTGCAACCCCATGGACTGTAGCTACTGTGTCCATGGAATTCTCCAGGCAAGAATACTGGAGTGGGTTGCCATTCTCTTCAGGGGAACTTCCCGACCTAGGGATCAATCAAACCCAGGTCTCCTGCATTGCAGGCAAATTCTTTACTAACACTGAATTGACATCTAATTTGTCTTAGTTTTTATTTTACAGGGCATTTCAAGGGTGCTGGAAAGTTGGGGAAACTGCAAATTAAATAAAAACAGGTATTTTGGACCTCTATTTTAGCCCATTTGAGAATATATATTTTATAATTTTTTTAATTAAAAGTTTTAAGTTTTAATTGTAGTTTTAAGTTTTAATTGTAGACATGCAGCAGTTGCAAGAAACAGTACAGAGAGAGCATATAGACCTTCCACCCAGTTCCCCCATGGTAACATCTTATAAAACTGTAGTACACATCACTCAGGATATTGACATAGATACAGGCAAGGTACAGAACATTCCCAACCCACAAGCAGACCTTTTGTTGCAGTATTTATGGCCATACCCACTCTGTCCTCCCCCGCCCACCCTTCTCTAACCCTCGGCTACCCCTAGTCTCTTCTTCACTTTTACAATTTTGCGTTTCAAGACTGTCATACAATGGAGTCAAACAGTATATAACCTTTTGGGAGGTAATTTCACTGGGACTGGTGGGTTTCTTTCAGCGTAATTCTCCGGAGATTTGTCCAGATTGCTGCACGTCTGGGGAGTTCGTTTCTTTTTACTATTGGGCAGCATTTCATGGTGCAGAAACGTACCACAGTTGACTTAACCATTGACTATGTTAAAGGATATCTGGCTTGTTTTCCTTTGGGGCTACTATAAACACTTATGCACAGGTTTTGGTGTTAACCAAAGTCTGTAAAGGTCCAAAGTGCAGTTGCTGGGTCCATGTTTTCCACAGATGCTGGAACATTTTACATTCTCACCAGCTATGTGTGAGTTCTCTAGCTTTCTGCATCCTCACCAGCATTTGATTTTGTCGCCATTTTTATTTCAGCTATCCTCACAATTGAATGATAATATCTATTGCGGTTTTAATTTGCTTTCTCTGAGTTGTACATTTTTTAATGTACTTATTTACCAGGTGTATATCCTTTTAGGTGACATGTCTCTTCAATTCTTTTCCCCATTTTCTAGCTGGATTTTCTTTTTTTTTAAGTGTTGAGATTTGATAATTCCTTATATAAGTCTTCCTCAACTCACAATGAAGTTACATCCCAATAAACCCATGGTAAGTTGAAAACATCAGAAGTCAAAATTCATTTAATACACTTAAACTTTAGAACATAGTTTTATCTTGTTGTTCAGTTGCTAAGTTGTGTCTGACTCATTTCGACCCCATGTCTGTAGCACCCCAAGCTCCACTATTTCCGGAAATTTGCTCAAATTCATGTTCTTTGCAACCCACTCCACTACTCTTGCCTGGAAAATCCCATGGACAGGGGAGCCTGGTAGGCTTCAGTCCATGGGGTCACAAAGAGACACGACTGATCGACTTCACTTTCACTTTTCACTTTCATGCATTGGAGAAGGAAATGGCAACCCACTCCAGTGTTCTTGCCTGGAGAATCCCAGGGACCGCAGAGCCTGGTGGGCTTCTGTCTGTGGGGTCGCACAGAGTCGGACACGGCTGAAGCGACTTAGCAACAGCAGCAGCAGCATGTTCTTTGAGTCGGTGATACTATCTAACCATCTCATCCTCTGCTGCCCCCTTCTCCTTTTGCCTTCAATCTTTCTCAGCATCAGGATCTTTCCAGTGAGTCAGCTCTTTGCCTCAGGTATCCAAAGTTTTGGAGCTTCAGCTTCAACATCAGTCCTTTCAATGAATATTCAGGGTCGGTTTCCTTTAGGATTGACCGGTTTGATCTTTCTGTAGTCCAAGGGACTCTCAAGAGTCTTCTGCAGCACCACAATTCAGAAGCATCAGTTCTTCAGTACTTGCTTGGTCTAACTCACGTTAAATGTGCTGGGAACTGTGGCTTCCTGCCACTGCCCAGTATCACAAGAGGCAGGTACTACATAGCACTAACTTAGGAAAAGATCTTCTGGTGGAAAGGAAGGCTTCCCTAGTGGCTCAGACAGTAAAGCGTCTGCCTGCAATGCAGGAGACCCGGGTTCGACTCCTGGGTCGGGAAGATCCCCTGGAGAAGGAAATAACAATCCATTCCAGCACTCTTGCCTGGAAAATCCCATGGACGGAGGAGCCTGATAGGCTACAGTCCATGGGGTCTCAAAGAGTCTGACACAACTGAGCGACTTTACTTTCACTTTCAGGAAAAGATCAAAGTTCGAACTACAATTTCTACTGAATGAGTATCACTTTCATGCCACCATAAAGTCAAAAAATTGTAACTCGAACCATCTTAAGTCAGTGACCTTCATACATCTAAATACTAATTCTTTATTGGATCTGTGATTTGCAAATATTTGCTCCTAATCTGTAGCTTATCTCTTCAGTCTCTAAAGCTTTCAATTTTGAAGAAGAATAATTTATCAGTTTTTCCTCTTACAGATGCTTTTTGCCTGGGCCTAGATCCCTAGGATTTTCTCTTATGTTTTATTTTTTCCCTAAAAGTATTACAGTCTCATGTTTTACATTTAAGTTTCTGATCCCTTTTGAGTTAATCTTTTAAAATAAGATGTGTGCTTTAGGTCAAGGTTAGTTTTTAGCCTATGGAGGTCCAGTTGTTCTAGCATTGTTTGTTAAAAAGACTATTTCCCTCAATTGAATTGCTTTTGAACTTTTGAAAAACTCAGTGGTTCATGTTTGTATGGGCTTATTGAAATTTTTATAAAATTATTTTACATTTATTCTAAAAACATTTAGCAAGTCAACTTAAAAGAATGCAAAAAAAAAAAAAAGCCGAACTTATCTGCCTTTCTTCAATTTATTCCTAGTTAAGATGCTTATCAGTTCACACTGATTATTTTCATGACTTGAAGGCATGTGGGTTTTGGCTGATCAAATATTTTTCTATAGTGGTTAAATTCTGTATTTAAGAGCAAATATTCAACATTTCATAACCTAATGGTTTTCTGCCTAGGAATATGATAAGTAGTCTATAATTGAATATAGATGATTTTATATTTATCTATAACTATATACTGAAATAACCATCTTCTTTGGCATGATTTTTAAAAATACAGTCTCACTATAATATATTCCCACTGTAAAACAAAATTCATTATGCCATGAAACCCTATATTGGGATCCCTTCCAAGTGGATTGATTTTCTTGGAAGAATTAGATTGAATATATATAATTATAATGGTTCTAAAACATAGACTTTCCCGTCTCATAGTATCACTAAAAAAACTGTGCTGAATGGAAATTGTTTTTTTCCCATATCCTTGCTTATTACAATTGACTATTAATTCCCATCAGGAAGCCAGGTGGAATCAAGAAAACCAGTTCAAGTTCAAGCTCCTAAAGCAGTAGTTCTCAACCTCTGGCTACACATTAGGATAACCCGGGGAGCTTTTCAAGCCCCCCACTCCACCCCTCATCCCCCCACCAATACCTATGCGGCAACCTGGGCCAATTAAATCAGAATCTCTGGGTTAGGTGTTAGAATTTGCTTGCAGTCCCAGGTTATTCCAGTATCCAGCCATGTTTGAGAACTATTCGTCAATGGTTAAAGTCTCTTCTTTTGTTTATTTCTTTATGAAACATTGTATTACTATAATTATCACTCTGTGAATGCAGTATACTGGGTTGTCATAATCTACTCTGTGAAATTATATCTTTCAGGTTTCACTCTTCCTTGGATAATTTAAAACTTTCCATCATTCTTTTTATTCTGTTGGCAAGAGTAACACATGTTCAATGTAGAAATTTTGGGAAAAGAAACAGGCAACCATAATGAAGGGGAAAAAAGTCATTTTAAATTCCATCATCCAGAAATAATTATTATAATATTCTAGTTTTCTTATTAGGCATATCCACATACATTAACATATATACTCAGCTTTCATTCTTTCAAAATTGAGATGTTACTGTAAATACAGTTTTGTAAGTTATTTTAAAAATCTAATAAATGCAAAAAATAGTATCAATAGCAAAAAGTATGAAATTAATATTGTTTTTGCAATTGTCATAATTTTTACAATTTCACACACACAGCTTGATCTAGGTCATGGATATGAACAGGTAATGCATACTCTTTAGTGAGTCATTTCACATTGCTATTAATACAAAACAACATTTAAGGCATATGAATACACTTTCCATAATATGTTTCCCTCTAAATTGACAAATTACTGCAATCAAATGTAGATTTGGAATTATGGCCAAAAATGCATTACTCCTAGCCAAACTAACAGCTATTATGTAAAGATGATAAATCAATTTTTTTCTAAATCCTTCAACTATTCAGACTAGAATAAGGATATGAACCAGGAAAAATATACAAAGTGAACATAGATTTATTGAATACGGAATAAAACTGCCTTTCTCTAATTCAGATTCAAATGCCAATTTAATTTTTATTCTCTAGATTTCAATGGGAGGAAAGAATATTCGCTATTGAATACTTAGGAGTCATATAAGCAAAAAAAAAATTTTTTTTTAAATAAAAATCACCTGTTAGTCAACTATACTCCAATTTAAAAAAAAGCAAAACTATTCCCCAAAAAAGTACAGAGGGAGAAATACTTCTGAATTCATATCATGAGGCCAGCATCACCCTGGTACCAAAAGTAGACAAAGATATTACAAAAAAAAAGAAAATTATAGGCCAGTATCACTGATGAACATGATGCAAAAATGCTCAACAATATATGAGCAATCTGAATTCAATAATACATTAAAAGAATCATACAGTAATGGGGTATGTAGTTAATACTGCTGTATGTTATATATGAAAGTTAAAGCAGTAGATCCTGAGAGTTCCCATAACATGGAAAAATATTTTTTGTTTGTTCTTTTAAAATTTTGTATCTATATGAGATGATGGACGTTCACTAAAGTTACTGTGGCAATCATTTCATCAGCATGTAATTCAAATCATGCTGTACATCTTAAACTTACACAGTGCTCTGTCAATTAAATCTAAATAAAATTGGAAAAATTATAAATCAATCAATAAATAAAAATTAAAATCACAGCAACTAGAGAAAAGCCTACAAAGGAATGAAGACCCAGCACAGCCATAACTAAATAAACCTTAAAAAAAAAAAAATTTCCAAGAGCATAATAACATTCAAAACAATATATCCAAGTGATTGTTCCACTTTTCAAAGTTTCCATTAATTTGGTAGCATAAACAGATGCAGATTTTGGAATTTTTTAATGTAATTAATTATGCACCTGATGAACTGGAGAGAGAAGGAAAGAGAAGTGTATCTAGTTTCACTACTGATTTTCTATCTTTTATCCTGATTTATCACAGCTATCCCTTGTAGACATAAGGCATTTGTAGGAGTGACAAGAAGTTTTGTTTTTTTTTTTTAAAGGCAGCTTATAGAGTTGAGATCAGTCCCTGAGAATACAGAATCTAAAGACATGGATGGGAGATTAGGATGGGAGCTCTAGAAAATGGAATAAAATAGTCACTCTGTCTTGTACACAATTTTAGTAATTCTTGTTTTTTCCATTGGGTTCTTAATCACAAAAAATAGTTGAAGTATCTTTTAATGTCAAAGACAACGTACAGCAGGCTAATATTAAATATTCACAGAGATTTATGTTAATAGAGGAACATAAAAATCTGTCAGTAATTTACAATGTATGTCTCTGTAGTGTCTTTTCTTGAGTAAATGGTATTGACTTAAATCAGTTTTCAGCTTTAAAAAGTCCCAAGCACTTTGCCTGGCACTTAACTCAGTACGAGTTTGTTGAATTAATAGGTCAAAATACATTTTTTAATGTTGATTCTCTGGTGGCTCAGACAGTAAAAAATCTGGCTGCAATGCAGGAGACCTGGGTTCGATCCCTAGGTTGGGAAGATCCCCTGGAGGAGGGCATGGCAACCCACTCCAGTATTCTTGCCTGGAGAATCCCATGGACAGAAGAGCCTGGTGGGCTACAATCCATGGGGTCACAAAGAGTCAGACACAAGTGATAGACTAATGCTTGATCTTCCCTGGAGTGAAGAAGCTTTCCAGATGCCTTCAGGTACCCTCCATAAATGTGTCCTGAGAAATTCTCTCTTCCTATTGAGGAAATCATTTACTATATCTGGGTTCTAGTCACTCCATGGTGGGTGAAGAGCAGCTCAGTTCAAGAAAACTGAGAAACCAAAGCTATATTGGCTTATTGGGGACTGCTTTTCAATTATATTCATTTATTTATTCATTTATAGTTAGACACATCTTGAGCAAAGTGGTGGGACCTATGTTAAACTAGTTCTCTGTAAATAATTCTTCTATAAAGTTTTCCACAGTGGCTGGTGACCAGTGGGGGAGATGTGCGTTCGTGCTGAGTCATTTCAGTCGTGTCCGACTCTGTGAGACCCTATGGACTATAGCCCACCGGGCTACTCTGTCCACAGGATTCTCCTGGCAAGAATACTGGAGTGGGTTGCCACTCCCTCTTCCAGATCTTCCAGACCCAGGGATCAAACCTGTGTCTCTTATGTCTCTTGCGTTGGCAGGCAGGATCTTTACCTTTCCAGGCAGGCACCACCTGGAAAGCTCCCTGGGAGTGGGGTATATGTATATATAAATGATATGAGTGAAAGAATTAACCGCTCCCTCAAACAATGCCCCCGGGAAGCCTCATCTCTTGGTTCCCTCCCTTTGTTACTTTAGAGTAATCTTGATTTAAGTCAGTTTTAAATTTTGGCCAGTTTTAAATCTTGGTAAACAAAACAGGGACTTCTCTGATAGCTCAGTTGGTAAAGAATCTGCATGCAATGCAGGAGACCCTGGTTCAATCCCTGGGTCAGGAAAATCTGCTAGAGAAGGAATAGGCTACCCACTCAAGTATTGTATTCTTGGGCTTCCCTTGTGGCTCAGCTGGTAAAGAATCTGCCTGCAATGCAGGAGACTTGGGTTCAATCCCTGGATTGGGAAGATCCCCTGGAGAAGGGAAACGCTACCCACTCCAGTATTCTGGCCTAGAGAATTCCATGGACTGTATGGTCCATGGGGTCGCAAAGAGCTGGACATGACTGAGTGATTTTCACTTTCAAATGAAACAGACATATGAATAGCTGGTTTAATACTTAACCCCAAAGCAATATATTCCTTAAAAGTTAGAATAGTAACAGTTGCCTATATACATAATGTATACCTACAGGAGGTTGGCCTTTAGCTGGGGGTGCCATGCTGTGTCACCTGGGGAGTGAAAGTGTGGAGTCCTAACCACTGGACCACCAGGGAACTCCCCTGACCTTTAAGCTTAATCTGTATGTTGAACTTTTCCTGTAGTTTCTACATGAGTGTTCATTTATTAGCTACTCATGAATTGAATACAATTATTAACTTTTCTAGTTTTCTACTTAATAATCAGCAAATGCAGGAGAGTAGGAGTCAGGCTCTTAGATGACTTAGGAATCTTGATGTAAGTAATTGCTTCAGAAAAAAAATAGACTTTAAGGAAAATAAGTCATAAGCTGTAGTTTCAGGGGAGAAGAGGTGCTAGTGTTATGTGAAATTGCCTGAAGGTTTTGTATGGAGAAAATGATCTGTGGGTTAGAGTGTTGGTTTTAAATTCCATTTTAAACACTCTAGTAATTATTGTGCTTTCAAGGGGGTGGAGTCAATGTTAACACTTGTGAACTATATTTTGGTGTGCTCACAAGATGCCCCGCTATGACTCTAACCTTTATTGGCAAATCTTGCGTGGCCTTGTCTTTCTGGAGAAGTAAGCACGAGACAGGCATACAAGCTCAGCCTGCTGTAACGGCAACGTGTATTTGTTTTTGAGAAATCTCAAACTGTTTTTATTAACTCTCTCAGGGAAATGACTACCACCAACTGCCCCCAGGGGAGGAGGTGCGCAGGGACACCTGCGTCCTGCTGTTTGGAGGAGACAGGGTTGCTGGCAATAAAATGAGATATCGAGGTAACTGACAGCCGTGGACTGAGAAGGGCAAACTAGAGACCAGCCGCCCGCCTCGCCACGGCTGCCGCTGATGCCAGTGATTCTGAAGGCGTCTCCAAAACTCTTGAAAAGAAAAGCTTGGTGGCTTGACTTGGAGTCTTGAGTGAGAAGCACAGTAATGCTGTGGTAGGCATATAATGGGCACTCGCTAAATACATGTTGAAAGAGTAAAGGAGTGAATAAGATTTGAATACTGTTTTGAAGCACTAACTAGCATGTCCAACAGGTTGGGACATCCCGTTGCTGGGGATAATACATAACAAAACCACTCTTCTTTACAAAAATAGCAAAGAGCAAATGCACACTACTATGTACAAAATAGATAACCAGCTAGGACCTACCATATACCATAGGGAACTAAACTCAGTATCTTATAATAAACTACAGTGGAAAAGAATCAATGAATTCCTTTGTTGTCAGTTCAGTTCAGTTCAGTCGCTCAGTCGTGTCCAACTCTTTGCGACCCCATGAATCACAGCACGCCAGGCCTCCCTGTCCATCACCAACTCCCGGAGTTCACTCAAACTCACATTCATTGAGTCGGTGATGCCATCCAGCCATCTCATCCTCTGTTGTCCCCTTCTCCTCCTGCACCCAATCCCTCCCAGCATCAGAGTTTTTCCAATGAGTCAACTCTTCGCATGAGGTGGCCAAAGTACTGGAATTTCAGCTTTAGCATCATTCCTTCCAAAGAAACCTCAGGGCTGATCTCCTTCAGAATGGATTGGTTGGATCTCCTTGACACCTAAAACTAACACAACATTGTAAATCAACTTGTAAATAAAATTTTTATTACATTTCAATAACATTTTTTCAAAATTGATGAATAAATAAAAAATAAAATTAATGAAGTATCTAAAAAAATAACAAAGAGTAATTCCCCAGTCTGTGAGTAAAATGGAAAGGATTCTTTGGTCAGTCTTAAAACCAAAGGAACTTAACGTGTGTGTTGGTCTGAAGCTCTAACACTTTGACCACATGGTGTGAAGAGCTGACTCACTGGAAAAGATCCTGATGCTGGGAAAGACTGAGGGCAAGAGGAGAAGGGGACAACAGAGGACGAGATAGTTAGATGGCATCACCAACTTAATAGACATGAGTTTGAGCAAGCTCTGGGAGATGGTGAAGGACAGGGAAGCCTTAGCACGCTGCAGTCCATGGGGTCACAAGGAGTTGGACACGACTGAGCAACTGAAAAACAACAACTTAATGTGTGTTTGTGTGAATCTACAAAGGAATCCATTATTCTTAATACCTCCTTATCTTGGTGCTGTTTCACGCAGAACAGGAAGTACTAGAACATGCACATTTCTTAAAGTAAGATTTTGCATTTAAAAACTAAGAATCTGAGCATTTCACAGCCTGAAAAATAAACACAATTGCTAGTCTAATCAGACGTTGGCAGTGTCTTATTTTGCATATGGGTTGTCTGTCGCTGGCTTGAAATCTTTGACCTTGCAATCTCTTCTGAAAATTCAAAGACTAAGTGAGATGTGAAAAGCCTCCAGATTTTCCTAGCAACTGAATAAATATAATCTCACAGAATGGAAAGTTTTGATAGTATTTGTACTACCTAATGATACATTTTCATATGTGCTGACATTAATCATTCTCAGGTTTTAACAGCATTTTTCCTTCTTAACATCCTGGGTGAGGTCTAAATGCACTTTTCACCCACATCCCTGAGAAGCGAGAGCACGTTTGAAGCTTCCCACAGAAGGGGAGTAACCTGCAGGGGAGTGGTTGCAAAAGAAGGAATCTGCTCTTCCAACTGCTGCTACTGCTGCTAAGTCGCTTCAGTCGTGTCCGACTCTGTGCAACCCCATAGACGGCAGCCTACCAGGCTCCCCCGTCCCTGGGATTCTCCAGGCAAGAACACTGGAGTGGGTTGCCATTTCCTTCTTTGCTCTTCCAACTATCAGCTGTGAATCTTTGAGGGCCTGATTTAACCTTTCTGGGCCTATTTTCTCTCACTATGTTGAGAACAATAGGGTCTACACCGTAGTACTGCTCTGAGGATGAAATGTGATTGTACATACAATATACACTGACAATGTCTGGTACACAGTAAGTACTCAAATGTTTCCTCAATAATCCAAAATTTAAGTCAAAATGGGTGAAATGCTCAAAAATTCGGAAAACCAACCATTTTGGAAATAGACTGCTTCTTAAATGTCAGATTCCAGAGAAAGTGCCCGCTATGTACTCCTTTCAGATAAAATGATAAATTCAGAAAAATTGTATGTTGGATAACTAACCTATGGTTCCCTGGCCGTTTTATTACATGTAATTAATCAGGCACAGATATTCTGGTGCCCAACTGCTGTTTACATCAATTCTCCTGCCACTGAGTCCCAAATCTGGATATCTGTCTAGTATTAGGGGCAATATTCCACAAGTTTCTTCATTTGTAATGAGAGTCTGTGAAAACCGAAGCGCTTAGTTGCGGGTTAAAACTGGGCTAATTTTTTTTTCAGCCCCACTGTCTTCATGCTTACCTCCCGGGTGATTCCGTTAACATTTTCATTTAGTTCAAATATATACCGACTGCCTGCTATATTCATACAACAAGCCTTCTTTTCAGGAGTAGGAAGGGACAGAATGCAAGGCCCCGATGCTGTTATTATGGAAAGCCTTTATCTATGGAGAAACACTGACGGCAAATGAACAGATCCGTGTGATCCTGTTTCAGCCGTGCGCAAGCGAGAGGTGGCCTGGACTCCAGCATCATGCTCTTAAGGACAGGCACAGTTCCAGTAACAGTCTCACTTCCCCAATTTCCCCGGGGAAGGAGGGGCGCGGTGTTGCCGATGGCATCGCCTGATATCACTTGTTCTGGGTGATAGGAGAGCGTGGGGCCGCCTGGCCCACCTCATCCGTGGTCTGATTGCATTAACCTCTTGGTTCCCTGCTCCTGCCACGTGAGGTGCCCTAATATGGTCAGACTCCGGCGGAGCCCAGGAGCGCTTGCCTTTCTCCGGCTCCCGGCGAGGAGGCAGGAACGCCTGTTCAGTGGCAAGCAGTCCGAAGGAAGGAAAACGGGGATCTAGGTTCGCATCTGGGCGAGTTGAGAGAGGGCTGCAGCAGAAGCCTTGCCTCAGGTCATCCATCATTTAATAACCACCCCCACCCCCAGCGAATCTGATCTCCCCTGGGGGGCTCCCTTTTCTCGTTCTCCCCTCACTTTCGGGGAGGCACCTCTGGGTGGACCCCTAGCTGCAGTCCTGATAGGAATGGGAGGCGCCCTGGGGGGCGAGGTGGGCGGCTAGCCAAGGCTCCGGCTGCTCGTCGGGTCCTAGCAGCCTGGGGGGAGATGCTGCTGCAAGGCGTGTCTGGGGCTGCGCTCATGTGATGAAGCGAGGGAAAAACAAGGGGGAGGAGGAGGAGGCAAAGAGGTGGCTTTTTTTTTTTTTTTTTNAAGGCGTAAGGGAGTAGTCCGTTCAAAGGATGCAGTCGAGGGCGTAAGGGAGTAGTCCGTCTATCCCGGTCTATGGAGGCAGTGCTGAACGCCCTAGACATTTTGCATTTTATAGTCTTAGGTCTTTGAAATATTTATTCTGGGCAACTGCAGCCGCCAAGATTGTGACTTGTCCAGATCGTTGTTTTTTAGATCTGTTTTCCAGCATGTATGTTCACTAGCCAGGCTTCACCCCACCCGTTTTGTGAAACTTTTAGGGGAAGATGTGGGTAACCATACTTAATACTTAAAAAGAAAAAGGAAACGTGTCAAGTTTGAGAATATACAGAGTACTTGAGGACCTTTAAGAGTTATCTCAGGAAGTATAGATACTTACAGTGTAAGGGGAAAAAAAAACCCCTGAAATCTAGGTAAAAATCACAGAATTATGACCTCATCACCTTGACCTTTTAGCTGTGGTAGTCTAGCTTGGATAGAGAGACTGCTTTTAACTAGATTAGTCATTAACATACCTCCTTGTAAAACCCATGGTCCCTAGAGCTGTAGATGCTTACAAGTAGCTACTGTGCCTAGAATGCCTAGATTCTCTAAGATATGCTTAAGAAATCTACTATCCTTTTGAGGTCTCAGTTATGTGTGTGTGTATATATATACATATATACACACACACATATTTGGCTGCACCACGTCTTAACTGCAGCCTGTGGGATCTAGTTCCCTAACCAGGGATCAAACCCAGGGCGCACCACCCTCTCCTCCGGCATTGGGAGCTCAGTGTCCAGACTTCACTGGACCACCAGGGAAGTGCCTCAGTTATGCTTTAATATTTACTGTATCTCACTTTTTGATGTCAACTACTGCCAAAATGGCTGCATAGCCAGTATTTAGAGTCCATTAATGAAAGTAATTTTAAGGCATAATTGCTAAAAGCTTGCAGTTGGGGAACATTTTTTTCTTTGGCTTTTACCAGCCCTTCAGGTCTTAGTAACAGTCCACACTAAAATATGGTACTTATTCTCTTCCCAATAAATTTCTGTGTATTCATTTAAAATAGTGCTTCCTTTCTGTTCTCTTTATCTTCCTTCCATAACATCATCCTTCTTCCTCTTTCCTAGTCACAACCATCTTGAAACAGTGAGATGACCTCCTTCAAAAAAGTAGTTAAATGACATCCTGAGTATCATTAAACTTTCTGGCAGTCTGCCCAGTTATCAATTTGTAGACAAATCAATACACTTACATGTACATGTTAGAAAACCTGTAGTTTTTCATTGTGACGAGCAAAATTTATTACTCAAAATTTGAAGACCTAAGTCTTTTCAAAAGGACTCTCTAAGAATGATTCAGCATGTAGCTTTTGTCTGCTTTCTTCACCCTGTTCAACCCTAATTTCGGACCTCTGAGTAATTTCATCTGCCATTCTGGGTTCCCATAGCACCATGGACCCTTCTTGCCAGCAGTTTCCATGTTTGTGGGTTTAGTGACTTGATGAATAAGTGTTCTCGTGGCTGCTGTGAATGCTCTACAAAGGCAGGGATCGAACCTGGGTTTGCTTATGACAGGTGTTGCTCTGTAGGATGATCCTGGCACCTTGATTTTGATTGGAGAGGGTCAAGTTGGGGAATACCTTGGTCCATCTGCTTTCTTTGTTAAACTTGTAATTTTGTACTGGGGTATAACAGATAAACAACCGTCTACTTTTTCTTTGACTTTATTGTCATGATCTGTCTCACTTATCAGATAGTGACTCAGTCAACGTCAGTTCTGGTTATTCTCAGACCAGGTGAATATCTAGCAGAAAACTAAGATTTGGGAACTCAGCTTTCTTTTTCTTTAGAATGGCTTGTTTACCATTGCATTTCAAATTGCCTTTAATCTCAAGTAGACAAATGCATGATAAATGCAAGTGGCTCAAATGAGACCACTTCATACATTGAATTAGTGATGAATTACATCTTGAGCTTTTTTGATTGGGTCTGTAGACATCTGGGGAGGTTTAGACTAATATATCTCCCTCCCCTAGCAGAATGCTGATCATTAATTAAAGGCTATTAGCAGGTTCCGCTCCCCCCCACCCCTGCCACTGGTAAAACTTGATTACACAAGCCTAACATTCAGATGCATTGAGACAAATCCTGATTTTATCTATGATTTATTTTAATGGAAATGGAAGGAGTCTTATCTTCCAATCAATCTTTTACAATCTTAATATGTTAATTGTGAGGCAAAATGGCCTGATCAGTTATTTTCCATGTTAAATTTTGAGAGTTTGCAGGGTACAGGAAGATTAGACAACCTGAACACAGGTGGTAAACAAAGCCTAATGTTATTCCTCAATTGCCTGCTTTCATTCAGGTAGCAGCATCAGGTGGGGTTGGCCAGTGATGAACTTCCTTTTCTCTGACACATCTTGATTTCTGGAGCCAAGCTCCAAGCTAAATCTGGACAAAATCCTCTAAATTAACCTTTTCTGTTCAGTGACTTAGAGCTGGAAATGAAACAGTTCTCAGTTCAGCAGTGTAAGGCCTACCTCCCTGGCAGGTGGGGAGACTGAGACCCTTGTCAATGTTTCAAGCTGTGGTTCCATTTGGCCGCAAGAGCTGTGACTCAAATAGATGTATGCAAATAGGAGAATCTATTGTCCTGAGGAATAGAGTTAAGGATGTCGCTACCTTTTGTGCATTAAACAGACAGTTGAGTCGGCCAGCTGCATTTCCTAATTCCCGTCCCAGCCTAGGGTATGTGCTGTTTCCCTCTTGCCCTGTGTTTACTAAAGATGGGACTAGAGATGGCTGTCATATGATTCTATCATTGGTTTTACATGGGGAGGGCCAGCATTTAAGATTTCAAGAGAATTATATGTTAACAGAGTGATGTTTTCTGGGTGTGACTGCCTGTATTTGTATGAATTTCCCTCAGATTATAAGAGGTGCTACTTGCTGATTAGAACATAGTCTGGAGATTGGAGTTGGGGGTGTGAGGATGGTCATTTAGGTCTGAGAGCCAGTGGGGGCTGCATTGCCTTCCCTTGAATCCATTATAGGCTTTTAGGCTCTTAGATGTGTCAGATGAGCAGAGATTTCCACTTGAAATACTTCCCTGGTCGAGGGACAGCCTCCAAATGTGCGTCCTCTCCGAATTCACTGTGTGTCCACTAATCTCTGTGCAAGGACCACTTTAGACTACATTAAAAGGATGATTCCAGTTTGGTATCTTATAGGATAATTAATAAAATGGAAAGAAAATGTTCTGTTTTAAAAGGCATTAAGAAATGATTTCATTTTCTTTATCATTTTAACACCAGTGTTACAGAATAGCAACAAAGGGAAAATCAGCTAAATAGTCATTCTTTATGTTATAGTTATTCAAGAAGTGAGAAATTAGAACTTACAGCATTTAGTGATGTGAGAAAAATACATCGGTACTTTTAGCGCAAGAAAACTATAAAACTAAGTATCCCTGAAGCTAATTCTTCGTTTTCTCATACCCTAAAAAATTATAAATTAGGAGAAGTTTCATTTTAAAATAATTTAATAGAAAAATATGAAAAAATCTGGGTTTGGGAGGGAGATGCATTATAGCTTAGGAATATGAAAGCTTATTTTCAATAAACTATTTTAAAATCTATAATTATAATTGTCTTGTCTGTTTAGATTTTGGGCCATTTTCCTGCAAGTTAGTACCTTATTAAAGAATGTAACAGTAGGGGTTTATACCTGTGATCCTACCTGTTAGTACATCTAATAGAAGGATTAAGGTGAAAAGATATTAATCTGTAATAATTTCAGTTATATATACATTTATATTTCTTATTATGAATAATTAAGTTTGCTTATTTAAATCTGACTGCAGGCCTGACAGCATCATTCTTGAATCATAAAGGCGTTATTAAAAGATGATCAAAAGCACTTGCTTACTCTTATTAAAATGATTTATTTATTTATTTGGCTGTGCTATGTCTTAGTTGCGGCACTCGGAATCTTCCATCTTCATTTCAGAACAGAGCAACTTTTTTCTCTTGCTGCCAAGTGCAAACTCTTGTTAGTTTCGGCTTGTGGGATCTAGTTCCCTGATCAGGGATTGAGCCAGTAACCTCTATGAGTTGGGGGCCAAAGTCTTAGCTACTGGCTCAACAGGGAAGTCCCTAAAATGATTTTTATTTAAAGTCATTGCAAACAAGATTCATTTAATGTTTGTTTTTCTAAAAATGTCAATGGTTGAGAACTTATAATTTGTAGAGGATGATAAAAAGGGAACGTATCCTATTCCTCCCACCCCTGAAGTACTCACTGTTAACAACAGTTTGAAATCAATGTTGGTTGTTTCTTGCATATTCTTCTAAAACCTTTATGCTTGTGCAAGTATGTGAATAAGAATAGCCCTGTTTTGTCCTTTTAACAAATGAGATCCTAACACATAAATTCTGCAACTTTAGGGTTTGGCTGTCTTTTCATATCAGAATATAAAGATCTCCCTTCGTTCTTATTGGCTACATGAATTTCTCATTTATGTATGGATTGAAGTACCATAATGATTTAACCAATCCCCTATGTGTATATTTAGATTTTCCTAGTCTTGTTATACTAAATTGGCACAGGGAATATCCTAGTTCAGACATCTTTGTATGTGTGCAAATGTATCTCTCAGAGAGATTTCTGAAAGTAGGGTTGCTGGATCATAGGATTTCTATGCATTTAAAATTTTGATAATCCTTGCTAAATTTACTTTCCAAAGGGATTCAGCTACTTTGCATTCCTACTCTATGGAGATCGACACTCACCTTCCCATGCCTTTGCCTCAGTGGATAGCAGATTGTATAGTATTTGCCAATCTGTACCTCAGTTGGCACCTTGGATTCCCTCGGTGCATTTTTAGCTATGAAGTTGCGTGCCCTGTCAGGTGTATTGATTGTATGTGTTTCTTCTATTCAGCACTTCATCAGGAACTGGACTGGCTTTCAGAACATTAGAGGCTATAGTTTATTTACCTGTTGAGTTCTCAGTTACTTAGTTGTGTTTGACTCTTTGTGGCCCCAGGAACTGTGGCCCACGAGGCTCCTCCATCCATAGGATTTTCCGGGCTGGAATAATAGAGTGGATTGCGATTTCCTTCTGCAGGGGATCTTCGTGACCCAGGGACTGAACCTGCATCTCCTGCATTGGCAGGCGGATTCTTTACCACTGAGCCACCTGGGAACATAGTTAATTTTAAAAGACTTTCCCCTCCCAGAAACTAATCAGAATTGGGAAAAAACAAGCTTAGAATAAAAACAAGGCTGAGGTATTGTTCTCTTTCCTTCCCAAATTAGTAAACTGGCTTTAATTTTATTTGCTTGGATCAACTTTGCAATGACCTACTTCTTTAGCTATCAATTTAAAAATTTCTCCTCTGGGAACAATCTAAAATCATCCAGTTGCCAGAAATTTCTTCATACATCTGATCCATGAAATGTTGGAATCAGGAATTGTGGGCAGTAGAAATTCACTTCCTGGGAAAACAGTAGTCCCCTCCCCTGGGCGCTGTTCTCAGTTCTCATAACAAATGACAGCCTGGCTCTGTTAACTGGAATAAATGTTTTCCCAGAAAAACGTAGGTGTTCAAAGCACTGGAAACTACAGCGTCTTTCCCGGACACTTAGGCTTCTCTTAATGCAAGTATTCATTCAAGATCAAAGGTTTTTGTCTTCCCTGCAGTTTCTTCATGATATTGTGTAAATGAGAGAAGCCAAATTTTAGGAAGGGGAGATTGCTATAAATCAGTGGCCCATCTGCTGTTTGTTATATGCAGGCATGCAAATCATGGGCGTCTGGAGAGATTACATTTTCTGTGGTTCCCAAACCTGGTTGTGTAGTTGAA
>SJYQ01004205.1:0-96699 GCA_006410935.1 Redunca redunca
TGTCAGCAAAAAGCAAAATCATTTTATATATCAAGGCGGGGGAAGTACGCAAAAGTTCTGACTTGACTTAGTCTGCAAAATGAGGAATGTATATGTTTTGTGGGATCAGATGTTTCTTTTGTATGTAAATGTGCATTCTTTTAAAAGAAGAGACGTCGGTATGTTATCAAAGAGAGGGCTTTAATTTTTTTAACCAAAGGTGAAGGAATATATGGCAGAGTTGTAAATATATAAATATATATATATAAAATAAATATATATAAACCTAAAAAAGATATATTAAAAATATAAAACTGCGTTAAAGGCTCGATTTTGTATCTGCAGGCAGACACGGATCTGAGAATCTTTATTGAGAAAGAGCACTTAAGAGACTATTTTAAGTATTGCATCTGTATAAGTAAGAAAATATTTTGTCTAAAATGCCTCAGTGTATTTGTATTTTTTTGCAAGTGAAGGTTTACAATTTACAAAGTGTGTATTAAAACAAACAAACAAAAAGAACAAAAAAAGCTGCGGAAGGAAAAAATGTGTAGTTTTGTTCTAGTTATCGGTTTGTATATACCTGTACAACGTGTCCTACGGTGCCTTTTTTCATGGAAGTTTTCAACAGGGGACGACCGTGCCATCCCTTTTGGAAGTGTAGGCAGACACAGGGACTTGGAGTTGTCACTAACTAAGCTCTCTTTGGGAATGTTTGTCTCATCACATTCTGCGTCATGCTTGTGTTATAACTACTCCGGAGACAGGGTTTGGCTGTGTCTAAACTGCATTACCGCGTTGTAAAATATAGCTGTACAAATACAAGAATAAAATGTTGAAAAGTCAAATCGGTTTGTTCTGGATTTTTTTTCCTTGTGCTGGAGTCAGGACTTGAATGGGTCTGGTTTCCCAGCTCTTCACCTGGGTGGGCAGTGCTCATGGAGGGCAGGGAAAGACTGAGGCTGGGGTTTGCATCTGGTTGCTGGGCAGGGCCCACCTTCAGCTCTTGGCAGAAGGATGGACTGCAGATGCCAGATTCTGCTCATGTGGCACCCAGGTTGGGG
Organism: Redunca redunca; assembly: GCA_006410935.1. NCBI lineage: Eukaryota > Metazoa > Chordata > Mammalia > Artiodactyla > Bovidae > Redunca > Redunca redunca. The sequence continues at coordinate 1,044 of SJYQ01004205.1, forward strand.
ATCTTGAATGGACCCCTTGCCTCTTATCTCTGACTGGTTCCCTCCTTTTTCTGTTTTTTTTTTTTTTTTTTAACTGTCTTCATTCATTTTATTTTTCACTCAGAGCTCTAGGCTGAACTTTAAATGAATGACCTCAGTTCTAGCCCTTCTGACGTCAATGTGTGGGTCCTTTCCTCCTCTGGGTCTTAGAGAGTTTGCTCATTCTGTGAAGTGAGAAGGCTCATCTTACCTCCTGGCTTCATAAACAGTTTCTCTCTCCTGGGGTCCAAGGACGGTATGGGAAGCGTCAGCTTCGACTCTCGCCTTTCTCACCCTTGGTGCCTTTGGAGGATTTTTGCTGTCTGCTAGGTGATAGATAGACATCTATAGAAGCTTTATGAATCCCTATAAGCCAAGCCAGACCCCAACCCTGCAGAAGCGTTCTTTGCACCAAGAACTCTGTGGTGGAAGTCAGCCGCCTCTTCCCGAGTGACAACCATTACCCCTCTGAGTCCCTTTCCCACACACCTCTGAGGGAATTGGATTAAGTAGATTGTTTACGATTCCGTGATTCACCCTGGCTTGCTTTAGCACCTGGTTTTATTTTACCTCAACCCCCCTCAGAAACCAAGTTTGACTGACAGGAACTAAGAATGGTTAGGACAAGTGTGGTCATAGCCGCCTGCCCAGAGGAGAAAGTCCTCACCGCCCTGTCCCGTTCCTGGGTGGCGGTGGTGGTAGGGGGGCAGGGACCTGAGGCAGAACCTTCCCTGGGCCCTCCGGCCACTGTCTGGACGGTGGTGTCCCTTGGCAGTGCCTCTGCAGCAGGCTCCACGCACGTGCTGGGAAGCCTGCGGGAGCTGACCCCCCAAAGCCCCTGAGAAAACCTCAGAAAGTCACATTGCCCCTCTGCCAGCCACATGGCCGGCCTTGCAGCTCAGGTTTCCTTTGAAGATGACTTTAAAGGACTCGCCAGCTCAAGGCCTCGGCTCACCCTACTCTTTGAAAGGGGGGAAAATGATCCCTCTGCTCCCATAGACACTTGGCAGAAGAACTTACAAAAACAGACAGCTTCAGGAATGACAATTCACAGGCCCAAGGGAGGCTGGCCCCAGGGCTGCTTGGCTCCCCAGGGACCTCCGAGTTTGTTTACATATCATTACTGTTTAATAGAGAGAGAGGAGGCTGGGGCAGACAGTGTGGGTGGCATTCAAGTTCAAACAAAAGAGAAGATCAAAGAGTAACTACAGCCAATTGACAATCAATAACAGGTAAAAGGCAAACATCTCTAACAGTTAAGCTGGGGCAAAGAGAATACAGAATTTTTATTACCAAAGCATGACTAGAGCACAGCTTTTCACAAATGCATAGCTTTTAAAACCGGGTGTCTGATGCTTTTCTCTCGGTTGTAGGGTTTTGAGAGGAAAAGTTTCTAAGGACCAGAGTAGTGGTTAGAGGGTGGACCTGGAGAGAGGGGTTGGTTAGAATCAGCTTTGGAGCTGGAAGGATGGAGGATGGTAAGGATCACCTCGTTGAAATCTGACCTTGACCCAGGAAGGGACTGAGGTGAAGAAACTAGGCTACCGTCACCCAGTGCACTGGGGCAGAGGGTGGAGGGCAGGCTCCTGCCTCTGACCCCACCCGGAGGGAAAGAAGATCAGTAGAAATGAGAAAGCTGATGCAGGGACTTGTCCAGGGTCACACAGCTAAGATGCTGCCAACTAGTCTGAGTTCATACAACTGCTTGCTGGTGAAAGTTCAATCACCTCTTTTCTGGGGGGAAAAATGAGCTATTTCCTTTGGAATATGGGTTCATTTGCTCTCTGTGTCACTCAGAGTAGTATATTTCTTAAATATGGTAATAACATCTGGCATTTGTGAGGCGCTTAGGATTTTCAAAGCACGTTGGTATCAGCAATCACATTCTATCTCATAACTACTCCTCAAAGTAGAGGTGTCGGGGGCGGGGAGTGGGGGGATACACACACCGACCTCAGAAACTCAAGAATAGCAGCAGTTTGAGAAGTTACAGTGGAAAACCAGGGGCCATAATAACACATCAAACTGCACCTGCACACAGAATTAAAAAAAAAAAAAAAAACTGCTTTGTCCCAGCCCTGATGGAGGAGTCAGACCTTGGGCAGCCACATCTCATACCACGTGACCTACCTCCCTGATTTGTCTAAGGATGGACACGGGACCCCAGGGCAAAGTGCTGCCTGAGAGAGACGATGAGTTGGGCCACTAGAATCTTGTGTCCTGGGGATTTACAGTGACATTTGGAGACAACCAGCCAGTCCAGTGTTTCTCCAGTTTCAGTGATATGTAATCCACTTTCATAATTTTGCTATCTCATCATACCTTGAACATTTATGTACTGCTGCTGCTAAGTCGTGTCAGTCATGTCTGACTCTGCAACCCCATAGATGGCAGCCCACCAGGCTCCGCCGTCCCCGGGATTCTCCAGGCAAGAGTACTGGAGGGGGTTGCCATTTCCTTCTCCAATGCATGAAAGTGAAAAGTGAAAGTGAAGTTGCTCAGTTGTGTCCAAGTCTTCATGACCCCATGAACTGTAGCCTACTAGGCTCCTCTATCCATGGGATTTTCCAGGCAAGAGTACTAGAGTGGGTTGCCATTGCCTTCTCTGACATTTATGTACTAGTTTTCTTTAAATCAACTCACTTTCAAGATATAGTTCTTTCAACATAAATAAAAATAGAGAGTCGTCATTCATAATAAAAATGTTTACTCCGTGCCTTCTAGAAACTATATGTTCTATCAGAGGTATGTTTGGAAAACACTAAGAGAATTGGGATACGGAAAGAAAAGGAAAGCGATGCAGAGAGAAGCTGATCCCCTGGGGAGAAGCTGGATGTCATTAATGGCACCACAGTGAGACCCCTGGACAAGGATTTTAACTAGAATGCCCTGCCACCACCAGCTTGATTTCTAGAAGATTCCATCTCTTTTATAACCACTTCATAATAAGGTCTCTGCCTCTACTCCTACATCACCCATCACACTTGGCCTTGCTTGAGTGAGTCCCTGTTTCCTGGAACCAAAAGAGCACAGTTTACACATGTACCCAGGTTTGAGTTGTGTGCCATCAGGGAGACCACTCAGTACTCTCAGACTGGGTTCAGGGTTCTCAATAAGAGGCTAAGGAATGCTGTAATCCCTTCCATGTAAGACACAAAGCATGGTCTACCCAATGTACTGTAACCACATGAAAAGACCATGTTCTTCCAATCCCTCAAAGCAGTGGCAGGAGGCTTCTCAAAGGGACACAGCTGCCAAGCTCTGGTGGGTATTGGCAACACAGTTTCCAGGGTCAGGCACCTTCACTGAAGGAGGAAAGGCTTCAGCATCACTAAGGAAATGGCCTTCTAGAAAGGCAGGCGCTAAAGCAGGAGGGTCTTGGGGTCTAGGAAGAGCACTCAGTGGGGTTTGGAACCCACAGAGAACTATCTTAACCCTAAGACTCTGAACAATGGAAATAGTGACAGACTTTATGAACTCCAAATCACTGTGGAACGTGACTGCAGCCATGAAATTAAAAAAACACTTGCTCCTTGGAAAGAAAGTTATGACCAATCTAGACAGCATATTAAAAAGCAGAGACATTACTTTGCCAACAAAGGTCTGTCTAGTCAAGGCTATGGTTTTTCCAGTAGTCATGTATGGATGTGAGAGTTGGACTATAAAGAAAACTGAGCACCAAAGAATTGATGCTTTTGAACTGTGGTGTTAGAGAAGACTCTTGAGGGTCCCTTGGACTGTAAGGAGATCCAACCAGTCCATCCTAAAGGAAATCAATCCTGAATATTCATTGGAAGGACTGATGCTGAAGCTGAAACTCCAATACTTTGGCCACTTGATACAGAGAACTGACTCCTTGGAAAAGACTCTGCTGCTGGGAAAGATTGAAGGCAGGAGGAGAAGGGGACGACAGAGGATGAGATGGCTGGATGGCATCACCGACTCAATGGACGCATGAGTTTGAGTAAATTCCGGGAGTTGGCGATGGACAGGGAGGCCTGGCTTGCTGCAGTCCATGGGGTCGCAAAGAGTTGGACGTGACTGAGAGACTGAACTGAACTGAAGCCTCTGGAGTCTTGCCCCTTTATTAAATGATTCTGACTCATGTGATCACAAGAGACTAATTTCTCTGTACCTCTAAGAGATGAGTTTCCTGGGTCCCTCCTCCTTTAGTACTTGCGACAGGCAGGTTGATTAAATAACAAGCATGCTTAGAATCAGAATCACAGAAGAGCATGCCTGTACGGGCCCTAGCGATTAAGATCTTAGTCTGCAGAAAGAAGGAAAAATGTTAGTCACTCAGTTGTGTCTGACTCTTTGTGACCCCAAGGACTATAGCCCACCAGGCTTCTCTGTCTGTGGAATTCTCCAGGCAAGGACACAAGTGGGTTGCCATTCCCTTCTCCAGGGGATCTTTCCAACCTGGGAAATGAACCCAGGACTTCTGCATTGCAGGCAGATTCCTTACTGTCTGAGCCAACAGGGAAGCTTGGGATTCTGGGCTGTGTGCGTGCTATGCCACTTCAGTCATGGCCAACTCTTTGAGACCCTATTGACTGAAGCCCTTCCGGCTCCTCTGTCCATGGGATTTCCCAGGCAAGAATACTGGAGTAGGTTGCCATGTCCTCCTCCAGGGGACCTTCCCAGGCCAGGGATCGAACCTGTGTCTCCTGCATTGACAAGTAGGTTCTTTACCACTATCACCACCTGAGAAGCCCAGATTTTAGTCTATGGGTGCTGAAACCAGGGGAAAGGCAACAAGCTTAAGGCCACACCCAGAATTTTTAACTAAGAGGTCTCCTGACACCCAGGTGGTTTATAACATGGTCCCAGCCTCCAGGGAGTGTGCAGTCACTTAGAAAGACAAAACATGGACAAACATGGAAGTAAAATCACAAAGAAACATGAGCCATGCCATTGTGGCTAAAAAATGATGTTCCTGACTATTTGGAGGGGGGAGGGGTGTAGCTCTGAGGATTCCAAAACGCTAGGAATGCAAGCCGCTCTTTAGGGCAGCACCGGGTAGCAGGCCTGTGGAGCTGGGGCTGGGTGGAAGCTCTCCCGGGACTGGAGAAGTCCTCGTTTTTCTGTGGGACTGCAGTGCCTCCTTCCGTCTGTGAAGCTCTCTCCTCCTTGATGTCACCCATAGCAGCCATCTTTGGAGGTGGTTGGTTTGCTAGGGCTGCCTTAATAAAGCACCAAAAACTAACTCAGAAGTGCATTGTCCCACAACTCTGAGATTGGGGAGTTGGCAGGCTTGCTTCCTTTTGAGCACAGTGAATAGAAAGTGAAAGTCACTTATCCTACTTTTTGCGACACTGTGGACCATACAGTCCATAGAATTCTCCAGGCCAGAACACCGGAGTGCATAGCCATTCTCTTCTCCAGGGGATCTTCCCGACTCAGGGATTGAACCCAGGTCTCCCGCATTGCAGGCATATTCTTTACCAGCTGAGCCACCAGGGAAGCCCAAGAATACTGGAATGCATAGCCTATCCCTTCTCGAGTGGATGTTCCTGACCCAGAAATCGAACCGGGGTCTCCTGCAGCTCGGTGAGGCAGGATCTTATTCCAGTCCTCTCCTCTTGCTTCCATTAGTTTACTGGAAACCCTTGTGACTCGTTGGCTTGTAGAAGCGTCACCTTGATCTCTGTCTTCATCTTCACCTGGCATTCTCCCCGTGTACAGACACCAATCAAATAGGAGTAGCACCCACCATACAGACTTCATCTTCACTAATTACATCTGCTAAGATCCTGTCTCCAAATCAGGTCACATTCTGAGGTACTGGGGGGTTAAGATTTCAACATAGGAATGGGGGTGTATACTTCAGCCCATGGGCCTCCCAAGTGGTGTTAGTGGTAAAGAACCCATCTGCCAATGCAGGAGATGCAAGAGACATGGGTTTAATCCCTGGGTTGGGAAGATCCCCTGGAGAAGGAAATGGCAACCCACTGCACTGTTCTTGCCTGGGAAATCCCAGGGACAGAAGAGCCTGGTGAGCTACAGTGCATATAGGGTCTCAAGTGTCAGGCACGACAGCCCACACAGCACAGGGGCAGCGATTCAGCTGCCGTGGGAGGGGGTGGTGAGATGCTCTCAGAAGTGGCACCCCCTGCACGTCTTCTTTACACTTTCTCTTTATTGTCCGAGGTGAAGGGAATGAAGGTTTGGAGGGACTTCTTGACTCCGGGCACAGGGCTTTGCACCGTGGCCTCAGTCATGTCACAACAAAGCACTGCAGGGGGTGGGGAGGGGTGCTTACTTGACCTCTCCCAGACAAGAGGTCACTTGGTAGGAGTGGTGCAGTGCCTCTTCTCTTTCCCTTCTCACCACCTGTCTCTCTTTTCAATGGCAGCCGTAGGGGAGGGAGGGAAGTGTGTCTCATCTCCAAAGAGCACAAGGAAACAAGGTAACTAAGCTCAGCCAATAAGGACACTTCCAGTATGCAGAGGGGAGAAAGCTCTAAGAGCCACGGGAATCTCTGCAGAATAGGGATCTCTGAGAATATGTATACAGATCACTACAGGTTTGATAAAAGTCCCCTAACAGGAACAGGAGACTATTTACTATAGTTAGTGGTATTTTGAAAAGCCCTGGAGAGTTTGCACTGACCCTGGTGGTGACCTAATCCAGACCTCTGCCATAGTGAGCATGTAACCGTACTTCGGCCTGCTCCCTGCTGAGAGGTGAGACTCTTGACTCTCATCCAGCCCTTCACCGTACACAGAAGGACGCCGAGTGACACTAAGCAAAGATTCTAGGAGGACTCAGACACATCTTTCCCAATACCTAAACCAGTATTCTTTTCAGTAAAATCACTGCCATGATTTTCTATTTCTACAACCTGAGTGCAGCCACTAAATGACTGTCTTCTTCCTGTGTCTCCCTACATGGCATCACTTCTTCAGTGTGGCCTGAGGGGAGTGAAACTTGACCCAAGGTTTATAAAGAGGAGGAACTCAATTGGATTGAATGAAGGATTTTCACATAGATGTCTAAGGATGGGATGGGCTTTGAGGTGGCTTCTGAGCTCACTTCTGAGGTGACGAAGCGGAAAATGCACAGTGAGGTGGCAGTAACTTTGACTTGCAGGGAGAGTTGCACTAAATCACTCTAAGATCCCGTTCAAGCTTGAGATTTTTCTAAGATCCCATCCCATTGAGAACCTGGTTCTGATCACGGAAAGAGTCAAGAGCATGGGTCTGTTTATGAATCTCAAAAGAGAAAAGAGCATGGCCACATAAGTCTGGGGCTATTTTGTGTAGAATGAACAGCTTCTGTACCCTTGAACTGAGCTGCATTCCAGGGGTGGCCTGTGTCCCTCCTTTTTTCTTGGGGGTTCACACACAGCATTTGTTGAGAGTGGGACTACACCTCGTCTCCCTGTCTTCCTACCTGGAGCTCCCTATCTTTGAGTCTCATGGAGAAATTCATCGTTTTCCCAACATACCAGTCTTCAGTATCCTTGTACATATCATAGCCTCTGCTCAGCATGTCTTTTTTTTTCTTCTTCTACTTTCCCTCACCCTGGGAACTCTTTATAGACCATACATTCATGAATTTTCTCAGCCTGGAAAACCGTAAGCATATGTATAGTTTTCTTGAATGGCAGACGGAAAGAGTGAGTATGTGATTAAGGGTTCCAGTTGGTTTTACAAGCTCTTCTGGCACCCAGATTACATGAGGCAGTTCTATTAGTGCAGTCTAGCAAATAGCCACAAGGTGGCAGGGTAGACCAAGCCGTGAAGGCCACAGGCGCCCCTGGTTCCAGAGAAAGACTGTAAATGAGTATCTCAGTGGCAAGTCTTGCTCACCTCTCTGCGACCTCATGGACTGTAGCCTGCCAAGCTCCTGTGTCCATGGAATTCCTCAGGCAGGAATACTGGAGTGGGTTGCCATTTCCTACTCCAGGGGATACTTCCAGAGATCAAGAGATCTTCTTAGAGACAACTATGTCTCCTGGATCTCCTGCTTTGGCTGGTGGATTCTTTAGCACTGTGCCACCTGGGAAGCCCCAGGATGTAAATGAGTCTGTGCAGTTTTTTTCTAATTGGCCTCCTATGCTTTGTGCTTCTTCCCTTTCTGTGACCCTCCTTCCTTAGCAAAGTTATCCAACAGAATTGCCTGGTGGCCCGTGGGATGTGACTCGAGGTCCTTCAGAGACCTACTTGGGAGTGTAAATTTCCACTCAGGAAGTCATTCCTTTGAGTTTAGCTTTTGCAGTTCTCCTTGGAAAGGAGTGGGGGGGTGGTCATAGGAGATGATACTAATAAGAATAACTAACTTTAGCGATCCCCAGGAGCTTTCATTTCCAAGAGCTCAATCTTCAATGCCATCTTGCCAGTCAAGAAAGAATCCATTTGGCAGATGAAGAATTTGAGGCTCAAAAAGGAGAGCGCATGAAGAGTAAGCGGTGGGCTGGGAGCGGAAACTTTGCCTTCCAACTTGCGGTCGGTGGTTGCTCATGTAGACAGTGCCTTTGTGTGCTGGGTGATGAGGTAAAGATAAATTCTGCATCATCGTGTTATCTTCCTGTGCCCTGCTGCTGCTGCTGCTGCTGTGAAGTCACTTCAGTCGTGTCCGACTCTGTGTGACCCTATAGACAGCAGCCCACCAGGCTCCCCCGTCCCTGGGATTCTCCAGGCAAGAACACTGGAGTGGGTTGCCATCGCCTTCTCCAATGCATGAAAGTGAAAAGTGAAAGTGAAGTCACTTAGTCGTGTCCGACTCTTCGTGACCCCATGGACTGCAGGCTACCAGGCTCCTCTGCCCATGGGATTCTCCAGGCAAGAGTACTGGAGTGGGGTGCCATCGCCTTCTCCATCCTGTGCCCTAGTGCATGGCTTCTCTGACTGTATAACACAGGCTCGGAAGAGAGCTCAGGACCTCAGAACTAGAATTCCTTTCCATTTAAAATAAAACCTTTTAAGGAAGAGGGAGAGGAAACGGAGAGGCATGGCATGGAACATGGCATGACACGGCAGCAGCAGCCTCGTGTCAGAGTGTGGCCCTAAACCTCGGGGGCCTGGCGTCAGGTGTGGACTGGCTGCCTTACTGCTCCCTTTCCATGCCGAGGGCCTGGGGAGGCGCCATGAACTGTGCTCTCCTAGTCACATTCAGTGACCCTGGGCAGGTGTGTGTGTGTGGGTGGGTGTGTGACATCAGCCAGTCCCTGCTGATATGGACTTCACACAGTGCTACCCCAGGCAGACAGCTCTGGCCTCCTCGAGCTCTTTGTTCTTGGTCAGGAAGCTGCTTCTGCTCTTCAGGTTCCGGCTCTAAATGCAAAGACTGTCTAGGATTGTCTCCCAAGCCACTTCAAGAAACCATGACTCTGGCTTTTCCAGCCTATGTACCTGGGAGATGGGAGACAGCAGTGGGTAATTTCTCTTACTGGGGGCGTCCTGGGACTAGAATTCAGGCATCCAGTCCCCAGAATTCTAATTGCTGGAGGCTGGCCCCTTCTTATCTGTTGTTCCCAGTGTTTTCTGCGTCCAGGAGACCAACACTTTGGCTTTGGGGCTTCCTTGCTCAAGCCTTCTGTTACTATCACAGTTCAAGAGGGGCTTACAAAAACTCTACTTAACAGTTCCCGTGGGGCTTAAAGTTCATACATAATTACAATTCATAACTGCTAAGGCATAATCTTTCTTTTAAAAATAACTTTTGGACTCTGGGGGAGAGAGAGAGGGAGAGGGTGGGATGAGATGGGAGAATGGCATTGAAACATGTATACTATCAAGTAAGAAACGAATCGCCAGTCGATATCTGATGCAGGATGCAGGATGCTTGGGACTGGTGCAAGGAAAGGACCCAGAGAGATGGTGGTGCAGGTATACTATATCTTTGTGTTTCCCCCCAGATTTGATTGAACTGTTAATCTGATTTGAAAGTTTGTACATACATTTTTCTAGTTTAATCAACTATGTGTATCTGCTTTATGTCCTTTGTATTAATAAATTGTGCTTTTTATATTAAAAAATAAAAAAAATAACATTGCTGTACGTTTAATTTTGAAATTAATACAAGTGAAGTGCAGAAAAATTTGGAAAACAGTGATGACAATAACAATGATACCAAGTAACATTTAATGAATATTCACAATGTTCTAGGATCATTAAAAAAATTTTTTTTAACTTTTGAATAATTATAGATTCATGGTAAAGAACTGCCTGCAATTTGGAAAACCTGGGTTTGATCCCTGGGTTGGGAAGATCCCCTGGAGAAGGGAATGGCTACCCACTCAGTATTCTTGCCTGGAGAACTCCATGGACAGAGGAGCCTGGTGGGCTACAGTCCATGGGGTCTCAGGGTCGGACATGACTGAGTGACTTTCACTTTCACTTCTAGGATCTTTAAACAAAAATTTTTTTTAAATTTTTAAATAATTATAGATTCATAGGAAGTCACAAAAGTCGTACATAGAGGTCCTGTGTACCATTCTTCCAGTTTCCCTCAGTGGTAAAGTATTATTTAACTATAAAGGTGTTAGTCTCTCAGTTGTATTGTGACCACATGGACTGTAGCCCACCAGCCTCCTCTGTCCATGGAATTCTCTGGGCAAGAATATTGGAGGGGGTAGCCATTCCCTTCTCCAGGGGATCTTTCTGACCCAGGGGCTGAACCTGGGTCTCCTGAACTGCAGGCAGATTCTTTACTGTCTGAGCCACCAGGCACAGTATCAAAGTCAGGACAGTGATTCAGCTGGTGTAACCATAGATCTTATTCATATTTTGCCAGTTTTACATGAATTGGTGCATGCACACGTGTGTGTATGTGTGTGTGGACAGCCCTGTGCAGTCTTATCTCCTGTATAGATTTATGGCCACCACAATCGAGACACACAACTGTGCCATCACCACAAAGCTCCCTCGTGCTACCCCTTCAGTTATCCTCTTTCTCTCTTCACCCCTAATCCCTGACAGCTACTAATCTGTTCTCCATCTGTATAAATTCATCATTTTCAGAATGTTTCATAAATGGAAAATACTAATAGCAATATAATATAGTGAAATAATAATAATAACTACCATTTGTGGAGCATTCACTATGTGCTTTTAGCTTTGTATAAGTATGAACTCATTGATCCTCTCAATACCATTGCAAAGTCTCCATTACTACCCCTACTTTATGGACATGGAGACAGATAATCACCCAATTTTATGCTGCCAGTAACAGGCAGAACTGGAATTAAATACAGATATGGCTCTAGAATTTGAGGTTTTAACTATAATATTACACCATCTCTCAAAATATATTCAATACAAAATTTAAAAGCCTAAATACAGAAAAGTACAATAAAGAAAGGGTAACAGCAGCCTCAGAAAATGTCAAAGTTTTGATACCATTACAGACTGCATTCTCTCAGAACAATGCAATTAAGTTAAAAATCAATAACAAAATGAGAACTGGAAAAATCCCATTTATCTGTAAATTAAAAAAAAAAAAATCAACAAAACCCTAAAACAATTCATGGGTCAGAGAAGAAGAGAAGGAGCTTATTCTAGCAAGAGGGCCACAGGTTCATGGATTGAATGTCATTGCAGTGAAGGTACGATTGTTTCAAGACCACAAAGGCAACTCTGTGCTGCCTCAGATTGAATCTAGAAGGGCAGGGACTGTATTTTGTTCATCCCAGTAGCCTCAGAGCTTCACTCTGCACTGACAGGGAGTCAATCAATAACTGTCTATTTATGAATTAAAAAATAGATCTCATGGTGGACAATACCTATAATCACTTGAATCCATAAGACAAAGCTGGAGAAAGCTATGCTACCAGAAGCAAAAGTGCACTGAAACACAGACAGAGGTTGGTAGGAACAGTGAAATTAAGGACTGGACATCTGTTAGGGTTGGTGAGAGCACTTTGCTTCTCATGGTGCCTCTAGACACCAAATCTCATCAGTGAACAGAGCTGGGGAGGTGAGCACTTCTGACATTTGGAAACAGAAGATAAGAATGAAAGTTACCGATCTCACCAATTTGAGATAAGTATCCAGGTTTCTGTCTCCCCATAGAATGGTTTATGCCAAGAGTAGACCCTTTACATTGCCGGAGACTATTTGCCTGAACTTTCGACAATCCCGAAGTTGAAAACTCAAGAACTGTATACAAAAGCTTACTGCCTTTTACTGGAATCAGATTGCCAAAGTGTGATGTCATGTCACAAATTAACCACTTTTTTTCAGCTTTTTAGAGTCTATTTTTACACAGAGGCAGTATCGTAATGACGTCACGAGGTACGGTGTGGGCAGCAAGCACGTGTCAGGCTCAAGGGGACGCTGCAGCTAAGGGGTTGATGTCGGAGCCAGATGGGGTGCCTGAACGCAGGCTCGGGAATAAGGCTCTGTGTTTCATAAGTCATTATATACCAAACTAGAAATATATCAGTGCTATACAACACTTAAAACCATTACACTCCCTTTTTAATTTAAACACATTTTATAGTCAAATAAAGTAAAACTTTTTACCAATAATAACTGGACAAAATAGTGAAGGGCAGGGAGAGGTAGGGAGAAGAGAATGTAGAACTTTGGCCTATTCTTTAATATATTGTGTACTGCTTGACATTTTATAGTGAGTCTATTACTTTTAATAGATCTGGACCTAGGGACAAGCTTAAAGGATAAAATGTACACATTGGTAAGCCAGATTGTTTGGGTCCAAATCTCGGAACTGTCACTGATTAACCAAGTGCTTGCGTGCAAGCTCAGTTGCTACTGTTGTGTCCGACTCTTTGTGAGCCTATGGAGTAAAGCCCACCAGCCTCCTCTGCCCATGGGATTCTCCAGGCAAGAATACTGGAATGAGTTGCCATTTCCTTCTCCAGGGGATCTTCCTGATCCAGGAGTCGAATCCACGTCTCCTGAGACGCCTGCTTTGGCGCGTGCATTTTTACCATTGAGCCACCTGGGAAGCTTTCCTGTCCTTCTATATTATCTTTTAAAAACTAAATAGGGGACGTTTCTCTCCTTCTGACATGGCCCACACTGTGTCTGTGGAGTGTGTTTCTTTTTAAGTAAATCCACTTCTTACCTATCACTTTGTCTCTCATTGAGTTTTTTCTGTGATGAGACGTCAAGAACCTGAGCTTCATAAAGTCCTGAGACCACACACCCTAACACCACACAAAAATAAGCTCAAAATGGATTAAAGACCCAAATGTAAGGCCAAACACTGTAAAACTCTTAGAAGAAAACAGAGGCAGAACACTCTGACATAAATTGCAGTAAGACTTTTCAATCCACCTCCTAGAGTAATGAAAAAACAAAACAAAACAAAACAAATGGGCCCTAATTAAACTTAAAACCTTTCACACAGCAAAGGAAACCATAAACAAAATGAAAACAACCCTCCAGAATAGGAGAAAATATTTGCAAATGAAGTAACTAACAAGGGATTAATCTCCGAAATATACAGACAGCTTATGCAGCTCAATTAAAAAAAAAAGCCCAATCAAAAACATGTTCAGAAGATCTAAAGACATTTCTCCAAAAATGAAATATGATGGTTAAAAAGTACGACATCACTAATTATTAGGAAAATGCAAATCAGAACTATAATAAGGTGTCACTGCACACCGATCAGAATGGCCATCATCAAAAACTCTACAAACAATAAATGGTGCAGAGGGTGTGCAGAGAAGGGAACCCTCCTAAACTGTTGGTGGGAATGTAAACTAATACAGCCACCATGGAGAACAATATAGAGGTTCCTTAAAAAACTAAAAATAGAGCTACCATATGATCCAACAATCCCACTCCTAGGCATATATCTGAAGAAACCCATAATTTGAAAAGATACATGCACACCAATGTTCTCTGCAGCACAATTTACAATAGCCAAGACACGGAAATAGTCTAGATGTCCATCGTGGCAGAGGAATGAATAAAGAAGATGTGGTACATATATACAATGAAATACTACTCAGCCATAAAAAAAATGAAATTTTGCCCTTTGCAGCAACATGGATGGACCTAGAGGCTGTCATACTGAATGAAGTAAGTCATACAGAGACAGAGAAATATCATGGTATTGCTTATATGCAGAATCTAAAAAAAGAAATAGAGTTACAGATGTAAAAAATAACCTTATGAACCCTGTAAGTCTCAACAGTTGGTTCAGATCAGTAATGGCAGTCTTTGGAAATGCTACTAAAAGAGATATTTCTTTCTAAACCTATTGTCAACTTTATTAGTTATGTTATATTAATAAGGAAGTATAAGTCTCCCCCTCCAAAAAGATCCTGATGTGTTTCATGCTGCTCAGTTTACATGTAAGAGACAGAAAATAAAAAAATGATCATTTTCCCCCCTCTGGAAGTTACAGTTGGAATAAAACTGAAGTCAAAGTGAAAAAAAGAAAATAAACTTACAATTAACAGTGGGTAAGGCAGGAGGGATAAGTTGGAAGATTGAGATTGACATATACATACTGCTGCTACTGCTAAGTCACTTCAGTCGTGTCCAACTCTGTGCGACCCCATAGACGGCAGCCCACCAGGCTCCCCTGTCCCTGGGATTCTCCAGGCAAGAGTACTGGAGTGGGGTGCCATCGCCTTCTCCCATATACATACTACTATGTATAAAATAGACAACTAGTAAGAATCTTGGAGAAGGCGATGGCACCCCACTCCAGTACTCTTGCCTGGAAAATCCCATGGACAGAGGAGCCTGGTAGGCTCCGGTCCATGGGGTCGCAAAGAGCCAGACACGACTGAGCGACTTCCCTTTCACTTTTCACTTTCATGCACTGGAGAAGGAAATGGCAACCCACTCCAGTGTTCCTGCCTGGAGAATCCCAGGGACAGGGGAGCCTGGTGGGCTGCCGTCTATGGGGTCGCACAGAGTCGGACACAACTGAAGCGACTTAGCAGCAGCAGTAAGAATCTATGGCGTAGCACAGGAAACTCTACTCAATACTCTGTAATGGCCTAGATGGGAAAAGAATCTAAAAGAGAGTGAATATATGTAAATGTATAACAGATTCACTTTGCTGTACGCCTGAAACTAACATAACATTGTAGATCAACTCTACTCCAATAAACGGTTTTTAAAAATATGGCTGCCCTGCAGAGTGAACCTGCTGGTGTGTGATGTGGCCACAGCTACGTTAGTGAGCTCTTGTACTGTGGCTCCAGGAGCAACCCAGTGCTCTTTGCAGACAAGTGAGGTTGTAATTGTGAGGTGTCATTTGGTTGTATCACAAGCATTTCTTCTTGAGAGAAAACAGGACTGTGGTACAGAAGGATGACTTATATTGGTCTCTGCTTAGACTGCTCCCACTCAAATTAAGTCTCATTCTAGGCCTAAGGGGATTGCATCATTTGAGTAAAAGCAAGCAGGTAAACCCTGACAATCCTGCCCTCTATCTTTTTGTTTTTTCTTCATTGTCATTTGTTCTGAGAACAATGACACAGTATTTTCAAGAGAGTAACTCCTGGCACATGGCTCTGGGCTGGGTCATGGGCTCCTCAATTCATTCAGTGCCCAGGACTCCCAGGAACTCCCAGCCTGCCTGGCTGGTAACTGACTGCTAAGAGCACCTCCTTTGAGGAGCAAGCCGCCCAGTCCTGAGCCCAGGAATTTCCCTGGCCAAATCATTTCCATTTCTGGGCAGAAGCTGTTTTAATTCAGCATCACGAGATTTCAGGTAAGAGATGAGGAGCTCAATGAGGAAATCAGATATATAAAAATAAAGAGTAGCCCACCACCCCACCCCACCCCCCGCAAAAAAGTAAAGGGTCCCTCTAGTGCTCTCAGTCAAGGTCTCTAAGTCACAGTTTTGTCTTTCTGAGGTCTTCAGCACACAGCTGGTAGACGACACATCCCGCTCTGAGAGGCGTTCCAGTGGTGTTTCCCATGACCCTGCCTGAAGTGAATAGCACTCAGGGCAAAGACCAAGTCTGAAGTTCAACACTGAAAGCTTTCTTTCTGGCTCTTGTTAGTTCTGCATGCTCTTCACTCTGTGATCCAATTTCCTGGCTGAAGAACCGAAAGATGACTTCAGCCAGTGTACATTTGTGCTCAGTCACTTCAGCCGTGTCTGACTCTTTGCGACCCTATGGACTGTAGCCCACCAGGCTCCACTGTCCATGGGATTCTCCAGACAAGAATACTGGAGTGGGTTGCCATGCCCTCCTCCAAGGGATCTTCCTGACCCAGGGATCGAACCCACATCTCTTATGTCTCCTGCATTGACAGATGGGTTCTTTACCACTAGTTCCACCTGGGAAGCCCAGACTATAGCTGGAAAAGCCCTTCTATCACAGCCTAACCTGTGTGGGTGAGAAGGCTGAGCTCCACTGTGGGAAATGACAGAATTCTAAGGCCATGTAGACTCTGGGGCAGAGCTGGAGTCAGCTGCCAAGTCGCCTTATCTTTTTCCTGCTGAAGCTGCCTCTCTCCAGTGACTGTGCCTTCATTTGGATTATGCAAATATGGGGCCAAGTTCCCTGCTAGTCTCAAAAGTATTTAAATTGGGCATCAGGGAGCTGTGGGTACCCTGTTGCCTGCCTCTTTCAGCAGCAGCGGAGGCAGCAGTAGCCATCAGGACAGAACCAGCTTGCTCCCCCAGCAGCTGCCTGGGATTAGGAACCGAATACAAGCTCAACAGTTCTATGAATTTCTGAATCTAAAATGTTATCACCATGCTTCTCACAGCATGTGAAGCTATATTCTGTCTCACCAACTGGTCTGTGAGCTCCCCAAGCAAAGGAACCACATGTCACCTCTTTCACAATGTGTCACTTCTCTTATGTGTCAGGAGTGCAATAGTACTGCAATAAAGACCTTGATGCTGAGAAAGACTGAGAGCAGGAGGAGAAGAGGGCAACAGAGGATCAGATGGTTGGATCGCATCACCGACTCAATGGACATGAGTTTGAGCAAACTCTGGGAGACAGTTAAGGACAGGGAAGCCTGAGGTCACAGAGTCGGGCATGACTTAGTGACCGAACAACAATGAAATGAACATATGGGTTTGGGTTTGGTGGAGCTGAATCTGGCTCATGGATGAGCCACTTGGAGGTGTGTAAACCTCAGCCTCCTGATCTGGGTGAAGCGAGGTGGAGGTGGGGGTAATCCCTGCCTGGGCCAGAGCACAGGTCAAGCAGCTAGTGCTTGGCACATGGTAAGTGATGGTTCCAGCACGTCAGGGGACGTGGGTGCCGTAGGCGCTGCATTTCCCAGTCCCTCATTTCTCTGTGGTCCCCTAGGGTGTCCCAGTCACCATAGTACATGAAGTGGAGAATGCCTGGAAGACCGGTAGGGGTGAAACAGAGCCACCAAATCGTCCTTGCCTCCTGGAGACCTGGGAAGCCTGGGTGAGTGTGGTCTGGGGCTCAGCCCCTACCCTGTTCACTGCCCTCGTGTCACTGCCCAGCCCTGCATCCCCAGCCTAGCTCAGGGCCCTGGGACTCCCCTTTGGGACTTCCCTCTTCCCCAGCCCTGGCCTCAGCTGCCATAGCAACAGGTACCAGGGTGACGAAGGAGGTTGCTGGGTCCTGTTTCCTTCTGGTCCTGAAAAGGAAGCTTTTCAGGCCTCAGAGATTGCACTGCTCTGCACCCACCTGGCTGTTTTCTGTGTTCTCGCTCAGGTTGAGCTCAAACTCCCAGCCCTGCCAACAGGACCATGTGTACCAGCCTGACCACTTGTGAGTGGAAGAAAGTCTTCTATGAGAAGATGGAGGTGGCCAAGCCAGCCGACAGCTGGGAGCTCATCATAGACCCCAACCTCAAGCCCAACGAGCTGGCTCCTGGCTGGAAGCAGTATTTGGAGCAGCATGCCTCAGGCAGGTAAGAGGTGGGGTGTGAAGGGCTGTGGGGAGCCCTGTGGCACAGCCCTGGGGGCACCTTCCAAGAGGAGGCAGAGATGTGTGGAGCCCCATTCTAGGGTCAACTCAGGTTAGAGGTTAGAGGCCAGAGAAGGAACTGCCAGGTGGGTCGAACCAGCTTTGCTTCTAATCCCAACTATACTACTAACTCCCTGAGTGCTCCTCCTAGCAAGTTGTATTCTGTCTCTAGGTCTGTATTTTCCATAGTAAAGAGCTGTGATTCTTCAATGCTCCTGCAATGTCTGACATTTTAAATGTTTTCACATGTTCCTAATTTCTTAAAGATTGGTAGGAACAAAGCAGAGGAGGCCATGTGGTCCACTGGGGAAAGCCTTAGCTATTTCTGGTCCTAGGTCTGTGAAGTCAACTCAATGAAATCAGACTTGAATACAAAAGCATTGATTGTTCACCTGCTGAGTTCTAGAAACTGGCTTTGAAGCTAGCAACTGTGAATTTGGGCAAATCCTTTTCCCTGTGTAGTTTCCGTTTTCATATTTGCAAAACCAGAGAGTGGGCCTGAGGTAATCAATCAAATCTCTTCCAGCTCTTTTACCTATGGGTCTCCGACAAAAAGATCTTTGAACAGGAGTTCAGTAGGTCCTTAGGGCACAGCATCACATACGGGATAGGAGCTCCATGTCTTTCATACAGCAAGGGGTCCTTGGGTCAAGAGGACACATCCATCTGAAGTCCACTTACCTCTCCCTCTTCTAGATCATGGTTGGGGTTGGGGCCAACAGGATGCCCTGCCCAAACTGCCTCAAGCTCCTCTCCAGGGTTGATGTGGGACTCTTCCCTGGGCCCACTGAATTAAGGGCAGATGGTAACCCGAGGCTCCTGAGGTGGCTGTGTCCTGGGGGTGTAAACACACAGAACCTGGACACACAGACTGGGCTGTTCACACATGCTTCCTTGCCTGTGGAGTTCCTTGTGGCACTGGAGGTGAGACAGAAGGAGGCGGGCAGTGGGTGGGGAGCTTACACTTGTACTCCTTCCCCCAAACCTGCAACTGTTAGCGTGAACCCGACTGTAGACAAAAGACAGAGAGGCAGGGGTTGATTGGCTCATTTCAACTTAACCCCCCGCAAGACACATCTGACAGGCACCTGTTATGGGCTGGGCCCCAGCTCTGTCTCTGACTAGCTGTGTGTGTGCAGAGGGCTCTCATTCCATGAAATGAAAGGCTGACTAGATGATCTAAAGCTTCCCTCCTCCTGGCTCCAGTGCTTTGAGATATAAGACCTGAGGTCTGGCTTGAGGGAGGGGAAAGATCTCCGGATTGGCTTGATTTTAAAAGGTGCAGAAGGAGGAGGCTGACAATGTGAAGCTCTGAGTTGGCAAGTGGGAGGGGTGGAACGGCTGGAAACTCAGGTGCAGGAGCCCAGCAGGTTGGCGGCTGAGCCCCACAGGTTTGTGGCTCCTCTTGCCTCAGGGCTCAGCCAGTCTTACTCCTGGCTCCCGGCTGGCCTCAGGCGGGGCTGGAGAAGCATCACCCTTGTGCATATTCTGCACAGAGACTTACCCTTACCTATAAGTGTTGGGACTCAGTAACCCTGCTGCCCCACAGCTCTGGCCTAGCACAGGGAGGCAGGATGGAGGCAGACACTCCCTGCTGGCTCAGGGCCAATGAGGACGCTCTGGCCTGCCAACCCTGCCTCAGGCTGCACTGGATCCTGTGCTGGGCCTGTGCTGTAGAGGGCCCTAGGGTTTGGGGCCATGCTTGGCTTCATCTCCATTCCACAGCCTGGGCTGCGTGGTGCTTGGCATCACAGTAGGTGCTGTGTAGGACCTGTTGGACTGAATTGAGTTCTTCATCAGAGGTCCTTCAGGGCTATTTACAGGGGTCTTGGAGAGGGTCAACAGTGACGGCAGATGCAACTCAGTGGACCCCAGACTGCCATACAGCCTCAGGAACAGGGCCCTGGAAGAGCTCTATCTCAGGGATGGAAGGAATTGCCATTGGTGGTAATGAGTTCTCTGTCACTGAAGGTGTGCAAGCACTGGGGAGAGCTGAGATGAAGCCTAAGCCATATGAGTCCCAGGCCACTTCCCTTGTACTTCCTAAGGCCAAAACCCAAAGGGGCCTGGTTAGACAAAGCAGCCAGTATGCATATAAATGTGATGTGTATATGTGTGTGGAGGGCCTGTGTGTACATAAATGTGCAGGTGTGTATATGTGTGTGGAGGGGTATGCAAACCAGGATACACCTTCCCAACCTCTGCTGCAGCCCTGGATTGGGATCTAAGGATGATCTGTCAAGGGACAGGCGAGTGCCTTTTGTGAAGGTGCACGGATGAAACTCTATAGTTTTCTGCCTGCTGGCCCATCTCACCCATCTGCCTGGCCGTCCTGTGAATTCTCTGTGTTCTGTGTTTGAGACAGCTAGAGGCAAATCTTTGCCCCAGAGCAGACAGGATGCATGAGTGAGATGTGTGGTCATCCTCTTTATCAGAGTCATGAGAGGTCTGAGCAGGAGGATTCTTACTGGACACAATTATCCTGCATTTCACAGATGAGAAATAAGGTCCAGACTGGCAGGAGTGACCCTGGGCAGCATCCAGACCCATGTCAGGCTAAGGGAGGGTACACAGGAGGTAGGCTGGAGAGCAATGCTGGAGGCCAGATGGCTCCAGTGTCTGGCTTATGAGGATGCTGTCCTAGGCCCAGGGGAGTTCTCCAAGAGGAGGCTGAGACTTCGGCTCAGGCACTAATGTACCCAGGGGGCAGTAAACACTCCACCTTGACTTCCAGGCACAGTTACCCAGAGCCCTTCCTTTCCAGTCTCCTCCAGGAGGGCTGTCTGGAAGGGAGGCCCACCTTGTCCATCCCTGTCTCTCGTCCCCGCAGGTTCCACTGCACCTGGTGCTGGCATACCTGGCAGTCAGCCAACGTGGTCATCCTCTTCCACATGTACCTGGACCGCACCCAGCGGGCGGGCTCAGTGCGCATGCGCTTCTTCAAGCAGCTGTGCTATGAGTGCGGCACGGCGCGGCTGGACGAGTCGAGCATGCTGGAGGAGAACATCGAGAACCTGGTGGACAACCTCATCACCAGCCTTCGCGAGCAGTGCTACGACGAGGACGGCGGCCAGTACCGCATCCACGTGGCCAGCCGCCCGGATAGCGGGCCGCACCGCAGCGAGTTCTGCGAGGCCTGCCAGGAGGGCATCGTGCACTGGAAGCCCAGCGAGAAGCTGCTGGAGGAGGAGACGACCTTCTCCGGTGCCTCCAAGTCAAGGGCCCAGGAGGGATCCGGCTACAACTTCTTCTCCCTTCGCTGGTGCCTCTTTTGGGCCTCCCTCTGTCTGCTTATTGTCTATCTGCAGTTCTTCCGAAGATCGACCTTCCTTTAGTGCAGCTGGTTGAGGGTGGGGGAGGCCTCGTGGGGGTGAGAGGGGGGATGCAGGGGGTGCAGTTCTGATCCTGCTTCTGCTACAGATTCAGTTTATGACGCTGGACAGCCCAGTTACCTCTCTGGACCTCAGTTTATTACCCTGCAGAATGAAAGTTGCTCCAGGAGGTATTTAATAACCCTTCCATTAAAACTCACAGTGATGAGGGCATGGGGAGAAGGGTCAAAGGTGGATTTAGAACTCTCCAGGTTTGGTGTTAGTACTTATCTCACAGTGGGCAGCCCCTCCCTCCACCTCCATCTTTACCCTTCCTTCTGCTTCATTTCCATATCCCATATCCCCTTAGGACCCCCTTAGGTCCAGTCTTGTCCCTGCCTGATTTTCAAGTTTATCTTCAGTTGCTTCTGAGCATCCCACCATGGCTCCCTTTGCGGCAGACTGTGGCTCCACCCGAGGCATCTTCAATCAATATGCAATGTGTCTTCACCCTGTCCCTCTCCTGGAGAGCCAGCTCCCACCCTGAAAGGCACCATTTATTTATTTTTTTTAACTCTGATGCTAGAGCCTGCTTGGCTGGAATTATTTAGAACTGCACTGTCCAATACTATTAGTCATTAGCCATACGTGGCTAAGTTTAAATTAATTAAAATAAAATGGAAAATTCAGTTCCTCAGTCGTACCAGGCATATATCAAGGACTTAGTGGCTAGTGGTATTTGTGCAGATATAGATCATGTTCACAGAAGCTTCTCCTGAATAGTACTTGTCTAGAATTTGCAATTCCCATGTCAGTGTATGTGGTCTCATAAAATAAGAGGTGGGTACAGGATGTATCTGCAGTCTGAGGCCTTCTGGGGACAGGGACAGATTGTGATACAGATACACAAATAAATATGTATCCTCTGTGCTCTGTCAGTTGACTGGAATTCTTGCATCCCAGTGTTACCTAAATTTATTTCCGGGGAAGGAGGCCTTGTAAACGTTCACCGCAAGTGATGGCTCTGTGTGTGTGTGTGTGTGTGTGTGTGTGTGTTGGTTTGGGGCTTGGGAGAGTGTATTCCTGTGCTCTGTAAAAGTATGTGAGCTGTGGCACCAGCGTTTACACGTGATGTAGTATGATGTGTGATATTGCCATCCTGTATGGAAATACCTTGTAGGAGATTCTATAGCTGTTCTAAATGCCAGGGATGCTGAGGGAAAGGGCAGGTGAGGCAGATCTGCGGATGTGAATCCTCCAGGTAAGAGTGGAGCTGTGTACCTCCATTTAGGGCAGGCAATGACCAGGGGGACACACCAACAGTGGAGACAGCGCCTGTCTGCTAGCCCCTCCCCCTTGCCCAGTCCACGATATTGCCCCCTGAGGGAGAACGCATTTGCTTTATCTGTTCTCTCGGGCTTAGCTGTGACTTGGATATGACTCGGTAATTTGATTCATGATCTGTTATCAGATAACCCTGTGCTTATTATTATCTGGAATAGGAAAAGAAACTCCCATTCACACTCTGAGTTGTTTCGTGACATTCACACCTTTCTATAGCTCACCTTTAGAGCTTCTGCCCCAAGGGGGCCTGCAAACTGAAGATGGGAGTTCAAGGTAGTGTGTTTGTCTGGACGTGATTCCAGAGATGGGCTGCTGTGGACGCTGTTGTCACCTGTACACTTCTGTGCAGGCTGGCTTTACCCTTCTCTGGCTTTGGCAGAGGGCTTCTGGTGACTTGTCCAGATTCCTCCATGGACCTGCAGGAGCAGAGAGCTAGGCAGGCTGTCTGGGAAAATCTCCCTGTCTTCAACTGGGTGCAGGAGAGGCACAGGAAAAGTTCAGGCTGGCGCGTTTGTAAACTAGCGGGCATATGGGGTTGTATTCACCTCTTCCAGTCACAGAGGAGGCTCAGCTGGGCCTGGCCTCTGCAGAGCATGTGCTCAGGGGTGTTGCTCAACTGCAGACACGAGATGGCTTCTGGGAAGATGAACATGGCAGTCCAGGAATCATGAGGTTTCCTGAGGTCTCCAGCTGTTCCCAGCTTGATAAAGCAGCACCAGCAGCACCTCTTACTGAAATTGTGGTGTGTGAGTTTAGGGCTAGACTGCTGAGATTGCATCAGGGGGAGAGTCAGGCCTCAGGTGGATCAACAAAGGTGGAGCCTCTGAGGTGGGCCTGGGGGTTGAAGAGCCACTGAAAATGGAATGGGGGAGAGGGGAACAGAGCAGGTGAAATGAGACGAGATCTGGGGAAAATTCGAGGAGATGAACATCTCCTTTAGCAATCCCTTCCTTTCAGTATTATAAGTGCACCTGTATCTTCTTCATATTTAACTCAAATGAAACTTCCCCGACTTCACATCCTCTCTAACTACTATCAGATATTTTTAAAAATTCCCTCAAAGACATGTTTCTCAAAGAGTAGATTATATTTATCTCTACTTCTTATACTCTCCTTAATTCTTTGGAGTCTCATTTCCATGTCCTTAAAACTGTCACCCTGCACCCCATTGCCAAACCATCTCTGTCTCACTGCTGCCTTTTGCTCTCCCTCCTTGAAGGTTCCAGGTCAGCATTTGGTTCTTAGTGCCCTATTTCTGTTTCCTCTCTGTTGCTATGGCATTCTTTCTCTCAGCATCCTTTACATTCCCTGGGATTCTCTCGCTCTGCTGATTTTCTGTTATGTACACCCCCCGTGATTTAGGTTTTCAGTGTATATGAACTTCTGGTTCTTATTGATTCTCTATTTCTACCAAACTCCAGATCTCCAGATCAGTTGACCTTTCCACCAGGAGTTGCCTCAGCATGACCAAAGCTGATCTCATCATTCTGCCTTCCAAATTTGCTCCTCCTATTTTAGAAATCTGGTATTTATCTCCTGACCTCTTGTACCACCCTTCCCCACCCTGGACAAATTGGTCACCATGCCCTGTTGATTGCTCTTCCCGAGTACCTCCAGGTTGATCTTCTTTCCTTTCTTCCTGTTTAGTGCCACCTGAACTCATCATTTGTGTGCCTTGCCTCTGTAGTCTCCTTCATTATCATCATGGCTGGAGCCTCCCCCACAGCCCATAGCCCACCCTCCACACTACCACTATCCCGGGGTAATTTTCTAGTAATCTACATGGTTGAGTCACTCCCTTGCTTACACTCTTTCCTGCTAATGGATGAAACTCTCATTAGCCAGCCACACCTCATTTCCAGATACTAACACATACCATTTATTGAGGAGGACTCAAGAAACACGTGCTGTTACAGTCATTTACTGTGTGTGAGGCGCTGTGCTAAGCCCCGGGAGGTGCCAGGATCTCACCCCTTTAAGCTACCTCTGCTGCTGCATTTTGCATATCGTCACCGTTTGCACTGTCTCTTGTTTTTCATCCCCAGGACCTGACACAAAGTCACTGCTTAATCAGAATGATTGACTAAATTCTTGTTTTGCTGCTGCAATATTCTCTACCACACACAATATTCTCTTCCCACCGAGAACAATCCTGTGCATTTCACATATTGTGATACCCCAGCTGGAAGTGAAGGGAATGCGGACTTCATGTCAGCTAGTATTTCTAATCTCCCCTTAGTAACAGCCTGTGAAATAGGCACTATGATTATCCACACTTCCAGGGGGAAAACAGGCTTAGTGAGATGTCCAGTTTGTGAGCTGGTTAGTTTGTTACAGGACCCAGGATTCCAAGAAATAATGAACTAAATAAGCCCGTTTGGGCTCAATATATTATGTTTATTATATATATTGAGACTCAGCTCAGATCCTGGACAAAGACCACAGCACTTTGTCAGAGGGCAGAGGCACCCACGAACATTTGGATGACAACTGGACCTGAAGGTGGGCGGAGCAGGGGTGGGGTGGGGTGGGGAGTCGGAGTCCAAGTTCTAAAACCTGGAAGCAGAAATGTCTGAAAAATGTGCGAAAATTGCCTGCTAGTTTGGCTGACAAGAGGTTTAGGAGAGAACTTTCTCAGATACATGGTGTGAAATTAACCCTGTGGGCACGGACGTTTGTCCCTGTGATGTGGAGTGGATATTCGTTCCTCATCTCTCATGAAGCCCGTGTGGCCTATCAAAAGAGGCTGTCTTCTTATTCTTGTTTTCTTTATTAATTATTTTATACCCTGTAACAGCATCTGTGTTATAGGTGTTACAAGAAGTCAGTGCACTATAACCCCTGTGTGTCTCTTTGTACTATTTTCACACCACTAAGTCAGTATAGCTGGCCTTCGTTAATTACTGGTTGGCAGTTGCTTGCAGAGTATCTAAGGAGGAGGACAGTGAGGCGTGGAAAAAAATTTGTGCTAAGACTCAGGATCTCTAGGCACTAGTGTAACAGCACAGTGGAGTGAGTCAGTGCAGACCCATTACCAACCCAGGAAAAACTGCATGCAGACTATCCTGTGGTTACACACCTGCCATCCTTCCATTTTCATCCATAAGTCCACATCTGTCTGCTCTGGTCTGTTTCATTCCTGCTAGTCCTAAGCTCTCGGGTCACAAAGATAATTAGACATAGTCGCTAGCTTGGAGGGCTCACAGCATGTGCTAGTCAATGCTTGGAAAGGGACAGTTTTAGTCATACCTGGGGATAAGGAGTTAGGGATGGTTTCTTAGACCAGTCATGCAGGGGTATATTTTGTAGAAGTGGTCAGGGAGTCAAGGGTGGGTCTCAGAGGGAGCTAAGGGCATCCCATGCCGAGTCAACAAAAAAGAACACCCATGGATTTCCCTGGTTATTCAGTGGTTGAGAATCCACCTGCCAACGCAGGGGACACAAGTCCAATCCCTGCTCCAGGCAGATTCCACATGCCTTTGGGCAACTAAGCCCATGCCTCCCAACTACAAAGCCTGAACTCTAGAGCCTGTGAGCCATAGCTACTGAAGCCTGAATGCCGTACAGCCCATGCTCCCTAACAAGAGAAGCCACCTCAGTGAGAAGCCTGCACACTGCAGCCGGAGAGTAGCCTCCACTTGCCGGAGCTAGAGAAAAGCCCGAGTGAAGCAACAAAGACCCAGCACAGCCAAAAATAAGCAAATAAATTAGAAAAAGAAAAAGGGAGACCCAGAGACAGAGCTTGGAGAAGGCAATGGCAACCCATTCCAGTACTCTCGCCTGGAAAATCCCCGGGATGGAGGAGCCTGGTAGGCTGCAGTCCATGGGGTCGCTAAGAGTCCGACACGACTGAGCGACTTCCCTTTCACTTTTCACTTTCTTGCATTGGAGAAGGAAATGGCAGCTACTCCAGTGTTCTTGCCCGGAGAATCCCAAGGATGGGGGAGCCTGGTGGGCTGCCATCTATGGGGTCGCACAGAGTCAGACACGACTGAAGGACTTAGCAGCAGCAGCAGCAGAGACAGAGCTTATTTTACCCTCAGAAAGAGTAAGCAGCCAGCTATCAGGAGAGGGCAGGATGGAGGCCAAGAGGAATACAGGCACACTGGCCAGAAAGAGGCAGAAAAGCAAGGAGGGTTGGAGTTGGGTAAAGACAGCTCTTTTGGCTCAAGTAAGGAGTGAGAGCAAGAAGCATGAGAGACATTTTATTATTATTTTTAGAACTTGTCTTTAAAAGCAAACATAAAAACAATAGTGCTGAACCGCAATCCTACCCTTGTGTCTTCTAGAAACATGTGAATGCCTACATATTTTATCGTGGGTGCCTCTATGTATTAAAGTAGCATTCAGTTTTCCTCCTCGTTCCGATCTTTCTCCATTCATGTTTTCTTCTCACTCAAGGAGCTAGAATAGCCTCATTTCTTATCTTTAGATACAGCAATAAATGATCTCTTCATGTGCACTGTAGGTAAAGAGAATCTGGGCTGCAAGTCACAAAAGTAACAACTTTGCTCAAACAACACAGAAACCTTTGTTTATTCAATGCTGAAAATAAAGTCAATTAACTAATTTAATAATCAGTGAAAGTAGCAGTTAGTTTCTGGTCCTAATTGTTCATGTTTTTTTAATTCAGTTGAGAACAATTGGAGTACAGCTGATTTTTCATTTGGCTTTTTTATTCCTTTCTGTTTGTTTCTACGTTGAAGGTGAACTACCTTCTTATGATTTAAATATGCATATATCCACATTCTTTATATACATTTAGTAGATTCATTAAATAAGAATAAATGTCCCTGATAAAATATATAAAACTTTGGATTATATATGCATATGTGTGTGTTCATATATCAGAGTGTTTACATAAAAGATGAGAAAGAGAAAAACACCCCTGGGAGCCAGCCTAGCATTCACAGACGGCCCCATACTCTCCTGTTGAGCATAACTCCACAGAGCAGCAGTTTCAGACTAGACTACTCTGGTATGACGCTAGATCAAGGCAAGCATAAGGGGACTTCCCTGATGGTCCAGTGGCTAAGGCTTCGTGCTTCCAGTGCAGGGGGCCTGGGTTCGATCCCTGGTCAGAAAACTAGATCTTGCATGCCACAACTAAGAGCCTGAACGTGTCAATGAAGATTCTGTGTGCTACAACTAAGACTCAGCATAGTCAAATGAACTAAAGCAGCAACAAAAAAAAGACCACTCTGTAGTCTCATCTGAATATGAATAAGAGCACAAACATGGTCTAAAACACAAAAATGACTTAACAACCTCCTATTCTGGCCAATATGATATTGGCTGCTATCTTACCAGTCACAACTTCAGCCTTGTTCCTGTCTGTCTTCTCACTGTCTAGATAGGAACAATTGAGATATCTAATCATAAAATTTTCTCCACTTTCTGCCAACAGCTAAACCAGAGCAAAGTCTTTCACAGAGTGTGTCCTTTGTAGACCGTCTTGCTGAGATGCTTCATGGTGCCAGGGGCATTCTCACTCTTTGCAATGAGCCAAAGAATTCAACTTTGTTCAGTGACACATGTGTTTCTGATGGTCTTTTGTCTGAGGAACATCAGCAAAGAGATGATATATCACTTCTTTATCCATGGGGTACACAGATACCTCAATGAACTTAAAAAATAAGACAAAACTGTGCAGAAAAAGATTTTTTCCTGTGAGAAACTTAACTGAGAAAATTAAACAGCTCAGTTCAGTCAGTCCAGTCGCACAGTGGTGTTTGACTTTTTGCGACCCCATGGACTGCAGCACACCAGGCCTCCCTGTCCATCACCAACTCCCGGAGCTTACTCAAACTCATGTCCATTGAGTCAGTGATGCCTTTGAACCATCTCATCCTCTGTCATCCCCTTCTCCTCCTGCCTTCAATCTTTCCCAGCATGAGAGTCTTTTCAGATGAGTTAGCTCTTTGCATCAGGTGGCCAAAGTATTGGAGTTTCAGCTTCAGCATCAATCCCTCCAATGAACATTCAGACTGATCTCCTTTAGAATGAACTGGTTGGATCTCCTTGCACTCCAAGGGACTCTCAAGAGTCTTCTCTGACACCATAGTTCAAAAGCATCAATTCTTTGGTGCTCAGCTTTCTTTATAATCCAACTCTCACATCCATACATGACTACTGGAAAAACCATAGCCTTGACTAGATAGATTTTGTTGGCAAAGTAATGTCTCTGCTTTTGAATATGCTGTCTAGGTTGGTCATAGTTTTTCTTCCAAGGAGTAAGCGTCTTTCAGTTTCATGGCTGCAGTCACCATCTGCAGTGATTTTGAAGCCCCCAAAACTAAAGTCTGCTACTGTTCCCACTGTTTCCCCACCTATTTGCCATGAGGTGATGGAAGTGGATGCCATGATCTTTGTTTTCTGAATGTTGAGTTTTAAGCTAATTTTTTCACTCTCTTCTTTCATTTTCATCAAGAGGCTCTTTAGTTCTTCTTCACTTTCTGCCATAAGGGTGGTGTCATCTGCATATCTGAGGCTATTGATATTTCTCCCAGCAAATTTGATTCCAGCTTGTGCTTCATCAAGTCTGACATTTCTCATGACGTACCCTACATATAAGTTAAACAATCAGGGTGACAACATACAGCCTTGACGTACTTCTTTCCTGATTTGGAACCAGTCTGTTGTTCCATGTCCAGTTCTAACTGTTGCCTCTTGACCTGTATACAGATTTCTCAGGAGGCAGGTCAGGCGGTCTGGTATTCCCATCTCTTGAAGAATTTTCCACAGTTTGTTGTGATCCACACAGTCAAAGGCTTTGGCACAGACAATAAAACAGAAGTAGATGTATTTCTAGAACTCTCTGCTTTTTTGATGATCCAACAGATATTGGCAACTTGATCTCTGGTTCCTCTGCCTTTTCTAAATCCAGCTTGAATATCTGGAAGTTCACGGTTCACTTATTGTTGGAGCCTGGCTTGGAGAATTTTGAGCATTACTTTACTAGCGTGTGAGATGAGTGCAATTGTGCAGTAGTGTGAGCATTCTTTAGCATTGCCTTTCCTTGGGATTGGGACAAAAACTGACCTTTTCCAGTCCTGTGGCCACTGCTGAGTTTTCCAAATTTTCTGGCATATTGAGCAGAGCACTTTCACAGTATCATCTTTCAGGATTTGAAATAGCTCAACTGGAATTCCATCACCTCCACTAGCTTTGTTTGTAGTGATGCTTCCTAAGGCCCGCTTGACTTCACATTACAGGATGTCTGGCTCTAGGTAGTGATCAAACCATTGTGATTATCTGGGTCTTGAAGATCTTTTTTATATAGTTTTTCTGTGTATTTTTGCTATACCTTGCTAATATCTTCTGCTTCTGTTAGGTCCATACCATTTCTGTCCTTTATTGAGCCCATCTTTGCATGAAATGTTCCCTTGGTATCTCTAATTTTCTTGAAGAGATCTTTTTTTTTTTTTAATTTTTATTTTAACCTTAGTTTACTTTACAATACTGTATTGGTTTTGCCAAACATTGACATGAATTCACCACCAGTGTACATGCATTCCCAAACATGAATCCCCTCCCACCTCCCACCCCATAATATCTCTCTGGGTCCTCTCCATGCACCAGCCCCAAGCATCCTGCATCCTGCATCGGACATAGACTGGNGCTATCCCCCAGTGGTGCAGATTGGGTTGGGATTGCGTTTCGTGCCCTTCCCAAGTCCGAGTGTCTCAGGTGTTTGGCAAACGCAGTCTCTGCAACTTGTCACATTTCTCGCCTCTGCTGCTCAGTTTTCTGGGTGTACCGCTGGTGCCCCTTGTGAGGCAGATGATGACTGACCAGCACCCCCAGAAGTTTTAGCAAAGAAGCCGTCTCTCCAGGGCTGCGATTGTCCCTTTCCAGCCCTTATGGCTCTGGCTGCCTGTCCCTGGCAGGGGATGGTCTGCAGCCAGCTATTTCAGTTCTGTCCTTTGTTCTGTGCGCGGTCCTGGCGGTGTCTTATGTTCGAGCTTTTCGCATGGTTAGCTATCCCCCAGTCTGGTTTACTATCCTAAGTTAGTTCGTTCTGGTTACTTGCTGGGTACTCCTGCCCGATTATTACAAAGCCCTGCAGCCTGCGCCTCCTGCGTATCCCTGCCCTGCCCCCACTTGCTAGTGGCAGATGCAGGTTTCTGTGCTGCTTTTCCGCTGGGGAAGTTACTGTTGGGCTTGTAATCTGTCAGTTTTAATGATTCATTTATGTATCCTTCCTGTTATGATGCCCTCTGTGCTTCCAGGGCTCGCCACAGACTCGGCAGGGAGAGTGTTTCCTGGTGTTTGGAAACCTCTCTTCTTAAAGTTCCTTTCCCGGGACGGGCTTCCCTACCCGGGACGGAGCTCCCTCCCCACCTCCTTTGTCTCTTTTGTCGTCTTTTATATTTTTTCCCTACCTGCTTTTGAAGGCAATGATCTGCTTTTCTGGGTGCTTGATGTCCTCTGCCAGCATTCAGAAGTTGTTTTGTGGAGTTTGCTCGGTGTTGAAATGTTCTTTTGAGGAATTTGTGAGGGAGAAATTGATCTCCCCATCCTATTCCTCCGCCATCTTCCAAAAATCTCCTTGAAGAGATCTCTAGTCTTTCCTCTTCTGTTGTTTTCCTCTATTTCTTTGCAGTGCTCACTGAGGAAGGCTTTCTTATCTCTCCTTGCTATTCTTTGGAACTCTGCATTCAAATGGGTATATCTTTCCTTTTCTCCTTTACCTTTTGTTTCTCTTCTTTTCACAGCTGTTTGTAAGGCCTCCTCAGCAACCATTTTGCACATCTTTTTCTTAGGGATGCTCTTGATTTCTGCCTCCTGTACAATGTCATGAACCTCTGTCCATAGTTCTTCAGGCACTCTATCAGATCTAATCCCTTGAATCTATTTGTCACTTCCACTGTATAATCATAAGCGATTTGATTTAGGTCTTACCTGAGTGGCCTAGTGGTTTTCCCTACTTTCTTCAATTTAAGTCTGAATTTTGCAATAAGAAGTTCATGATTTGAGCCACAGTCAGCTCCTGGTCTTGTTTTTGCTGACTGTATAGAGCTTCTCCATCTTTGGCTGCAAAGAATATAATCAATCTGATTTCGGTGTTGGCCATCTGGTTATGTCCATGTGTAGAGTCTTCTCTTGTGTTGTTGGAAGAGGGTGTTTGCTATGATCAGTGCATTCTCTTGGCAAAACTCTATTAGTCTTTGCCCTGCTTCATTCCGTATTCCAAGGCCAAATTTGCCTGTTACTCCAGGTGTTTGTTGACTTCCTACTTTTGCATTTCAGTCCCCTATAATGAAAAGGACATCTTTTTTGGGTGTGAGTTCTAAAAGGTCTTGTAGGTCTTCACAGATCTGTTCAACTTCAGCTTCTTCAGCATTTCTGGTTGGGGCATAGACTTGGATTACTGTGATATTGAATGGTTTGCCTTGGAAATGAACGGAGCTAATTCTGTCATTTTTGAAATTCATCCAAGTACTGCATTTTGGACTCTTTTGTTGACTATGATGGCTACTCCATTTCTACTAAGGGATTCTTGCCCACAGTAGTAGACATAATGGTCATCTGAGTAAAATTCACCCATTCCAGTCCATTTTAGTTTGCTGATTCCTAGAATGACATTGTTCACTATAGCCATCTCCTGTTTGACCACTTCCAATTTGCCTTGATTCATGGACCTAGCATTCCAGGTTCCTATGCAATATTGCTCTTTACAGCATTGGACTGTACTTCCATCAGTAGTCACATCAACAACTGGGTGTTGTTTTTGCTTTGGCTTTGTCTCCTCGTTCTTTTGAGTTGTTTCTCCACTGATCTCCAGTAGCATATTGGGCACCTACAAACCCGGGGAATTCATCTTTCAGGGTCCTATCTTTTTGCCTTTTCATACTGTTCATGAGATTCTCAAAGCAAGGATACTCAAATGGTTTGCCATTCCCTTCTCCAGTGGACCACATAAAATTTAAGAATTTGGAAATTGAAAATGGCTGTTTCTAAGTCTTAGAATAAAAATGAAATAGAATATACTTGTAGTTTAGTTAGAAAAGCAAAACTACAAAAAGTATCTGTAGTTTAGGGAGAAAAGCATCACATATAAAATTTTTTGTTTTATCACTTCTTAATTCTTTTCTTGGCATTTAAAAGATTTTCTTATTTGGGGGATAGTTGCTTTGCAGGGGCTTCCTTTGTGGCTCAGCAATAATGAATCCACCTGCCAATGCAGGAGATGAAGTTTCAGTTCTTGGGTCAGGAAAATCCTCTGGAGGAGGAAATGGCAACCCACACCAGTATTGTTGCCTAGGAAATCCCATGGATAAAGGAACTTGGTGGGATACAGTCCATGGGATTGCAAAAGAGTCAGACATGGCTTAGAGACTAAACAAGAACAACAGCAAATGCTTCACAAGGTTGTGTTAGTTTCTGCTGTACAACGTGAATCGGCTATAAGTCACACATATCCCCTCCTTTTGAGCCTCCCTCCCACTTCTTAATTCTTTAAAAACTTATTTTACAGCACTGTTCAACTTTTAAAAATCATTTTCCCCTAGAAAGTTATACAACAAATGTCTATCTGAGTATATTTATATTCTGAGTATATTTATATTTTTAGGAAATATTACTACATTTTCATCCACATTCTTATATCTATTTCAAGAAAGGTTCATAAGCTCCTATTTCTTTTGTGGGTGGGGAAGAATTTCACATACCTTCATTCCTGTCAACTTGGATTTCCAGCTTTGTTAGAATAGTCTAGTATTCTATAACTAAATTAATAAAATAGTTTGTAGCTCTTACATTTTCTTTCAAGAATTATGTTAGACAAATGCGTTATGTTTCATAATATTAATTGAAGAATCTACTCTTGAATATATGCAGAGTACATTGTGAGAAATGCTGGGCTGGATGAAGCACAAGCTGGAATCAAGAGTGCTGGGAGAAATATCAATAACCTCAGATATGCACATGACACCACCCTTATGGCAGAAAGTGAAGAAGAACTAAAGAGCCTCTTGATGAAAGTGAAAGAGGAGAGTGAAAAAGTTGGTTTAAAGCTCAACATTCAGGAAACTAAGATCATGGCATCCGGTACCATCTCTTCATGGCAAATAGTTGGGGAAACAGTGGAAACAGTGGCTGACTTTATTTTTGGGGGTTCCAAAATCACTGCAGATGGTGACTGCAGCCATGAAATAAAAAGATGCTTACTCTTTGGAAAAAAAAGTCATGACCCACCTAGACAGCATATTAAAAAGCAGAGACATTACTTTGCCAACAAAGGTCCGTCTAGTCAAGGCTATCGTTTTTTCAATAGTCATGTATGGATGTGAGAGTTGGACTATAAGGAAAGCTGAGCACTGAAGAATTGATGCTTTTGAACTGTGGTGTTGGACAAGTGCCTTGAGAGTCTCTTGGATTGCAAGGAGATCCAACCAGTCCACCATAAAGGATATCATTCTTGGGTGTTCATTGGAAGGACTGATATTGAAGCTGAAATTCCAATACTTTGGCCACCTGATGACTCATCAGAAAAGACCCTGATGCTGGGAAAGATTGAGGGCAGGAGGGGAAGGGGACAACAGAGGATGAGGTGGTTGGATGGCATCACTGACTCAATGGACATGAGTTTGAGTAAACTCTGGGAGTTGGTGATGGACAGGGAGGCCTGGCTTGCTGCAGTCCATGGGGTCACAAAGAGTCAGACACTATGAAGCGACTGAACTGAACTCTTAAATATTATAGATTTACTCCTCCTTACCATCTTTATTCTAGCCCACTATACTTTTGAGTTCTTTATTCTGATTTATTCTCTTCCTTTCTTATGTTTGTGAGTAATATTTTCAGGGAGAGAAAGAGTATGTGATTGATCTTGTACTGCTCTTTATCCCCCCTAAATATATAGGTCAAGTTTTAATTTTTATTGTCATAATCTTTTATCTTTTTTTCACTCAAAACTTGGTATGTATTTTTTCAGTGTCTTCTGGAATTCACTGAGATAGGAAAAAAACCCATTATCAGCCTCGCTTTCCTTCCTTTTACATTGCCTAATGTGATATAAAAAATGGATGCAATAGCCTTACAAATCTTGTAGAGACTGTAAGTTAGAGAGATTTTGCTCTGTTTATTTCATTGTTTCCTGTAGTAACTTTGTCCATAGGAGAGAGAGAGGCATTTACTCTGACTCTTTGGACTGTTTTCGTGTATCTCCCCATGTATCAGCCTGAAGCCAAACCCCATTCTCTCCCTATTTCACATTTATTTATGTCAGTGAGGAATTTGGAATGTTTTGACGGTTTGCAAAATAGAGGCATGGGCTGAGTTCACCATCTTGAACCTCAAGTTACTACTTTCTAAGTTGCATTTTAAAAGTCTACTCTTCTAAACTACTTTGAATATTCATCAGAACAAGATTGTTGTTTTTAGTACGGAAGTTGTGTCCGACTCTTGTGACCTCATGGACTGTAGCCTGCCAGGCTCCTCTGTCTGTGGGATACTGGACTGGGTTGACATTTCCTTCTCTAGGAGGTCTTCCCAATCCAGGGATTGAACCTGTCTGCATTGGAAGGTGGATTCTGTACACTTAACCATCAGCGAATCCTCTAAGAACAAGATAGTTAGAAATAAATAACTGATACAGATTTAGATGAATATTAAGTGATCTTTAAATCATTATGTTTTAATAATAAGAATACTCTTTGGATTTGGGGCCCACACAGATAATCCAGGATGATCTCATCTTGACATCAGCAAATTTATTTATATCAACAAAGACCTCCCCCTACCAAATAAAGTCACAGTCACAGGGTATGGGGTTAAGACGTGGACATATTTTTTGGGAGCCACCATTCAACCCACCAGTTAGTAAACACTGCTGCTTTTTTAAAAGCAGGGATATAAGTTGCTTCACAAGTGTAGGACCCTGGCTTTAAAACAGCAATGAGACCCTCTAAAACTATAGAAAGTAGAGGAGAGGAGAAGTGAACACCAACACCCCAGTGGCAGGGCCTGTGGCTTGTGCCCCACTAGGGTCTCACAGTAGAGGGTGAGATGCAGCCTGGGCATTCCAAGTCCAGGCAGAGGGCAGGCAGGTGGGCCATGGCCCAAGGCAGAGCCTTTCAAACTGGTTTATGATTCAGTAGTGGGTCACATAGTTAATTTAATGAGTCATAACTGGCATTAAAGAAAAAAAGAATTAGGAAAGAATAGAAAATACCAGAGTGAATTGTGAAGGTTAAGTACTGTTTTGAGAAACTTGTGTTCAGGTATGTACACGCACTTCACTGTAATGTAAAATGCATTTCTTATGTAAGATGCAGTCAAAAGTTGGAAAGAAATGGTGTAAGAGATGCCAAGTTGGCACTTAACAGCATCATGGGGAGAGCAATGGACACAAGAATCATGTGTCCTTGGTTCTGGGCACAACATTGCCAGCAACCTGGGGACAAGGGAACTCTGTCCAAACACAGCAGCAACAGCGTGAACAGGAGGGAATTTTCAATGCTGCTGAGACCTTCTGGAAGGCACCTTGCAAAGGGAGTGAGATTTCACTGCTATGAAGATTCAAAAAGTGATAAGGCCTGAGACCATCTGTAAACTGACATCGATTATGAGTGTAGGTTCATGAGGTTGGAGGACATTCAGGATATATGTTAAGAGGACAGTTTGCATTAGAAACTGCAGTTTTCAAACTTTGCTTCCCCCTTAAACTTTCTGTTTCTATGAAACTTTGTTGCAGAATGCTGTTGAATGAAATACAATTCCTGCCCCATGCCCTCTCCCTATACTTCTGGAGTCCCTGTGCCTGTGTATGGGGAGCCTAATTGTTGCTGCTGCTGCTAAGTCGCTTCAGTCGTGTCCGACTCTGTGTGACCCCATAGATGGCAGCCCACTAGGCTCCCCTGTCCCTGGGATTCTCCAGGTAAGAACTGGAGTGGGTTGCCATTTCCTTCTCCAATGTGTGAAAGTGAAGTTGCTCAGTCACGTCCGACTCTTAGCGACCCTATGGACTACAGCCCACCAGGCTCCTCCGTCCATAGGATTCTCCAGGCAAGAGTACTGGAGTGGGGTACCACTGCCTTCTCCAATTAGGTGTACCTAATTCGGGAAGCCTACAGGATTAACATGAGTTATAAAGGGTCTGAAGTTCCCTCTAGTGCTAATTGTTTGATTCCAGGTCTTAGATAATAATCTGAATAATTTATAAGATTGCAACCTCTTTTCAAAGCCAAAAAACAATGAGTTTTGGTCATCTGAATCAGTAGCCCAGTGTCTAGCACAGAGTTCAATAATAAAATGTTTAAACGAAGAGATTCTTGTCTTAGTACTTCTTTACGATCCTAGCACCAAGCAGACTGTTCTCTGAATCGTGGGTGCTTTAAAAAGTTAGCGAAGGAAGTAAATGAAGGAATGAATATAAAATTTTAGATAAAGTTGCCTTCTACCAGTTGAGCCAGCAGAGGGCAGGCGAGCTCAATTTAACAACAGCTTCCTGTGCCAGAGCTGAAGCCACACTCCTCCATGGCCTTGAGGAGCAGGCTGGATCCTATCATGAGATTAGGAAACGCACAATCAGAAAAGGATGGAGACACAAAGCATGAAGGCCCAACACATTAATCCGCAAAGCTTCCTCTCTAGGATAATACTCCTGACAGGAAATAAAGCTTTGCTCCAGGCTGTCGGGGAGCTACATAGATAACAAGACAGGAACTGCCAGGGCAGCACGATTCTGACTGCTTGGGTGGAAGGGATTCAAAACCCTTCACAGAAAAATCACAGAACTAAGAGAACCAGAGGATCTGACTCTGACAGTAGTTATGTGGTTTTGCGAGAGACCCTCCCTTTCTCTTGACTTCAGTTTTCCAGCGTGTGAACACTGGGGAGGCACTAGATGCTTCTGAAGTCCTGGTCTGTGAATAGGGCCACTTCTGGCTCCAGTCCTGCCGTTGTCCTCAATTCTTGGGGCTGTGTCAGAAAAGTCGATGAAATAGGTGCTTTCTTCCTGATGGGGTCAAGCCAAGCCCATTGTGCTTGTGTGTCCCCAGGTCAAAGGTGGAGAAGAGGAGAAAGAAAGAACAGGACAGAATGAGATGAGAGGGGAGCCGTGGTGGGCAGTGGTTGGTGACTCCATCATATTTTCTCCATCATTCTGGTGGCAGACCACAATTCAGCTCTTAAAACATATAGGCCCAGGAGTCAGAATTTTGCAGTTGAGTCCTAGGCATCTATCTGTGCTTGTAAAATGTTTTCTAGGCAATCCTGGTATGAAGTCAGGGTTAAGATCCACCAGTCTAGATAAATACTCATAGCTTGAGTGGGGGAAATTGGATTAGTCTGTAGGAATGCCCTCACCCCATGGGGGCATTTCTGTGTTCGTATACCCTGTCATGCCATTTTAAGATGGGGATGGGGGTTATCTCAACCTCACACCGAAGAGGAATTTCACCATCTATTGTATACTGTTTCAGGGACAGGGCAACTGGTTTCTGGTCTCTCATTTCTCAGACCCAGCTTTGCAAGACACATCCTCCCCTCATGACTACACTGGGAATGCTCACGGAAGATCTGAAATTTGGCACCTTGTTTTTAGGAGGAAGATAGGTGAAGAGAACTGGGAGATGTCCTCTGTCTGGGTGGCACAGCTGGGGGCAGAGCACAGCCCAGTTTCATTTCACTGGGGAGCCCTGCAGAAGTCATAGATTAGCAAGAGAGATGCCTCTGGGGACACTGCTGCTGCTACTGCTGCTAAGTCACTCAGTCACGTCCGACTCTTCGCGACCCCATGGACTGCAGCCCACCAGGCTCCTCCATCCATGGGATTGTCCAGGCAGGAGTAGTGGAGTGGGATGCCATTGCCTTGTCCGACTGGGGACCCTAGGGACTCACAAAGAGAAAGGAATCTGGGAGCATAATTAGCAGCAATGTATCCTTTCTCTCTCTCTCTCTCAAAGTGAGAGGAAATGTTGGGGTGGCGGAAAGGGCTCCGCCTCAGCCCAGCTATGCATTGACTATGTAACCTGAGGCCTCCATGCCCTTGCTTGGTTGATATTAATACATAGTCAAACGTTAAACAATAAGCAGAGGTGAGTCAGCTGTGCTACTCTCTTCCATTGTGTGCTGGGCCCTTATTTCCTCTGTGATTAGTGGATGAGACCTC
Organism: Redunca redunca; assembly: GCA_006410935.1. NCBI lineage: Eukaryota > Metazoa > Chordata > Mammalia > Artiodactyla > Bovidae > Redunca > Redunca redunca. The sequence continues at coordinate 39,688 of SJYQ01004205.1, forward strand.
TCTAAGCCTGCCAGTGAAGTCCTATATCTTTCCAATGAGTATATTAGCACATTCAAATGACAACTTCAGTTAGTTCTAGATAGGAAAAGTTACATTGAACAGCAATTAGAGGGTTTTCTTTGCTGAAGCTCAGAGATGACTAAGAAATCAATGGATATGTGTTCCTGAAAGTATTAGCTACCTAGGGTTGGGGGTCAATTGAGATAGTCTTCAGTTGCCTGAGGTTCACTTGAGGTTCGTTCTAGCTACAGAATTCAGAGAGACCTCACATATAAGAAGAAGAAATCTGTCTCCCACTCAATCAACATTTTTCAGCAACTACTCTGTGCTTCACATTTTTATGGTCTCTGAGGAAACTGCAAATATGACCAAAACCAGATTTCTGCCCCTGGGGAATCTCTAGGCTCGTGGATGAGACATACAGACTCTCAGGGAACAGAAATACGATGATCTAGCATGGTCTGTACTAGAGGAGAGGCACAAAAGATACACCCTTGGGTGCAGGAGGGGGCCATAGTGATTCTAAGTGAGACATTCTTGTCTTAAAATAAGCCACATGATGTTAGCAGTCAGAGATGGATCCAGGGTATTCCAAGTGCTGGAGGAGCATGCACACAGCAATGGATGCAGGCTACAGCAGGGTGTGTACAGGGAAGAGCAGGTAGCTGGGGGCAATGGGAAGGTTGGGAGTTGAGACAAGCGGGGAGACTGACCAGAACCATTAGGGTCTGAGGAAACATGACCGCTAGGCTGATGTGTTTGCATTTGAACTAATTGGCACTGGGGAATCACTGAGGGCTTCTGAGCTGGAAAGTGATGAGATAGAGACCAGATAGGAGAGGACTACAGGAGAACAGACCTGAGCTGTCACCACTCACCCACCCCTGGGTGAAATTATTTTCACCTCTGGGTGAAAAAATTTACCCCTGGGCTTCAGTTAGTAACCCCTTCACTCTTCTTGTCTAATGCAATCACTTTAGGCAAGACAGTGAAAGTGTTAGTCGCTCAGTCATGTCAGAGTCTTTGCAACCCCCTGGACTGTAACCTGCCAGATTCCTCTCCAGGCAAGATACTAGAGTGGGTAGTCATTCCCTTCTCCAGGGAATCTTCCTGACCCAGGGATCGAACCCAGGTTTCCTGCATTACAGTTTCTTTACCTTATGATCTACCAGGGATGCTCCTTGTGGAAGTTCGTGAGAGCCAACTTGGCAGAAAAATCTGGCTCTTCTACCACCAGCAATTTCAGGGGCATGAGCTGGGACTCTTCCAACTGAAATCTAGCTTCACAGAAGTTCTTGGAGAATCATAAGTTCTCATTTTCATGGCCCATGGTGGTGGGATTGGTCTAGAAGGAAATGTCCTTAGGGTATTCTCACCCAAGCACACGTGCCTTTGGGCAAAAGGAGTCTCTGTGCTCCCTATAGCCTGCCTGTATCCCCAGCAACACTTCCCAATAAGTCTGCCCTCTGCAAGATGGATCACCCACTCCAAGTTGATCTCCCAGCTTTACTTAAGTCAAAGCTGTCCTTTAGGCAGCTCTAAGCAAGAAAATAATTCAACATATAAATTCACATTAAAGTGTTAATAACTGTGAAGTTTTAAGGTGCTATATCTTCAAGGAAAAGTACATGAGAGAAGAGACTGTTTTCTCAGAGTCTGATACTCATAGACTAATTCTAATAGATGGATTTCAGCACCAGTCTGTTGAATTTCTTGAGAGATCTTTCTGGACTGTCAGATAGGTGTCCCCAGAGGAAGGCCTGACTGTCTAGCCAGGTCAGAGCATCAGTGAGAACACTCCAGCTTTCAGAGGTCGACTTATTGAATATCACCCCTTGGCGCTGGCTGACGGCCTCCCTCTGGGCAGCAAGAACAAAAACAGGACTTTATTTTTTCATCGTGTTTTATGGATAACTAAGCACTGTCACTTACACTGTCTGACCTGGATCTCAAATCATGTTTTAGCAAAAGCAAGGATTATCAGGCCCATTTTAAGCAAGAGAAAATTGAAGACTTAAGTCTAAGACCTCAGACATCCAGGCCAGGACTTTTCCACTATTCCATCTTGCTTCTCCCCACCACCTGTAATTCTCACTCTCTTCTGACAGAAATAAAATGATTTTTCACTTATAAAATGCCCAAGAGGAGATTTTGTCAGAAATCCATTTCCTGTACTCTCAGGAATTTGTGGAACTTGAAAACATTTTAGGGAATGTCTAGATCACTTGTTACCAATTGTTCTCATTTCCTTAACTTGATATCCAAACAAGCCGTCAGCATGTCTTGTCAAGTCTACTTCAAAATAAACTTCAAACCTAACCAGTGCGCTCCTTCATAGCTGTCACTCTCACCCACAAACCATCTTCTTTTGCCTGAACGAGTCTGGGGAGTAAGGTCCCCCAAACAAGCACAAACCGTCTTCCCTTCTGTGGAAAGAAGCCCTGGGAGTTGGCTACAGAAGGTTCATGTTGGAGGTATGAAATGACTTTATGCCAGGATAAAGCTTGGGTATTTAAGGGAGAATGTGTCCCTTCCATCTTGGCTCCTCTTTTCTCTTAAATGGTTCTTAGACTCCTAAGTCATCTCCCTGACTCTGCTGTTCTATAGTTAACTTTACTTCAGCAGAAGGAATTACTTTGAAAAAATTCAAATTCAAAATCCCTTACTCAAAATCCTCCGGTGGTTTTCTTACCATGATCTTCAAGGCTCTACCTGATCTGATCCCTGTCTGTCTTGTTTTAATTCTAGTCAGTTTGAACATATATTCATTAATTGATAAGTTTGCTGTTTGTTTTTCTCACTAGGACTTTGTCTATATAGTTCACTACTATAGCATCATACAACCTCTCAAGCAGAGCAGATTCTTGGCACTTATTTGCAGAAAGAATTGGAGCGAATCAATTTTCCAGATGGAGAAACTGAGGTGCAGGTGGGAAGGGGCAGGTCAGTAACAGAAGCAAAGATGCAAAAGCTAATTTTCCTTCTTATAGGCAGTGAAATGCCCACTGCATCTGGCTTCCCCCCTCATACTACATAAACAACAGCTACTTTTCCAATATGAAGTTCTCAACTTGAGTAAGAAACAGCATGTTACAGTATGCTCTAGTTTGCCTCTTACTTTTCTCAGACTCAAGCTTGTTGATGGTCAGGGCTGGAAAGACTCACAAAGATTACCTAGCAGCCCTTCTGTTTGCAGATGAGGAGACTAAGGCCCAGAGAAGAAGCCCACAGCTGGACAGCAGTAGAACCGGAACCGAGGATTCTGGACTCCAAGCACAGTTACTCTCTGCCTCCCTGCACTGCTTAATATTGAGCATCTGAGTGTTCACGGATTTTATTGTCTCTTATTAAAGTGAGTTTTGCTTCTCATATTGACAGGTAGTTTTCCCCTAATGTACATTTCACAGGGAAGTGAGAAATCAGATCCTGGATGCCTCCCTCAAGGCAGTTGCATCCTGGCTGCGAACTGCTCAGCCAAGTGACTCTGGCATTTCTGAGTCAGGGGATGAGGGAATTTGTTAGAACCATTCAACAGCCTCCCTCGACTTTGCCACTTCCTGCCTCTGTGCCTGTTTGCAAGGCACTTGTGCTCTCAGGGACTCAGTTTTCTCCTCTGTGAGATGGGGCTAGCATGCCCTGACACACTGAGTGAGAAAGTACTTTGTGAACAACAGAAGGCTGAATAAGAATGAGAAGAATCATTTCTGTTGATCAAGGAAGTGGGGTCCTCAGTACAAACACAGCCTCCCTCTCCCAGCCTTTGGAACTTGAGAGTGAGGCCTTTGGGAATTTGGCTGCAAAGAGCTTAGGTTGGGGAAGTTTCAAGTGTCTTTGTGCTAAATTAAGCTTTATGCAAAATTTGGTCATGAGTGGGGGGCTTAAGGAAGAATTTGCATCTCCTTTTGTCTTGGTTCTTCTTCTTTCTTAACTGGCTTCTAGACTCCTAATAATTTAAGGATTATAAAACTAATCAAACCAAAAAGCCCAGAAGTCACCTTATCCACAGACTCAACACTTCAGCAAGGATATGAGAAAAGTGACCCAAACTTACTGATCCGAAGTGAGTACTTAAACTGCTAAAGATCATGAACATTTTTTATGAGAAAGTGCTAAGGAAAGAGGAAAAATGGTAAGAGGACCTTAAGAGAGGAAGAGATTAGAGTAATGTCTGATTCTTTGAGACTCCATGGACTGCAGCACGCCAGGCGTCCCTGTCTTTCACTCTCTCCTGGAGTTTGCTCAAACTCATGTCCATTGAGTCAGTGATGCTAGCCAATGATTTCATCCTCTGTGGCCTCCTTTTACTTTTGCCTTCAATCTTTCCCAGCATCAGGGTCTTTTCCAATGAGTCAGCTCTTTGCATTAGGTAGCGAAAGTATTGGAGCTTCAGCTTCAGTATCAGTCCTTCCAATAAATATTCAGGGTTGTAAGCAGGCCAGAAACTGCATTCAACAGCTTATCTCCTTTTGTGACTTTAATGCCTCACTTGTGCATAGCCTTGTCTGGACTCACCAAGCCCTGGAAGCTTTGGCACTCCTTCTTTTAGCTTGCAGACACAAAAGGAAAAGCTGACAACTAATCAAGCCATTCAGTACACCTCCTGTCCCTTCTGCCTCTTAACGCTGTCTTGGTCTAGTATAGAGAATACATATGTGATGCCTGGCTGGAGACAGGGTTAGTCATGTTGTCTGCTTCACTTGGTTTCTGGAGATACAGTAATTTTTTTTCAGCTTTTATGAGCTTGGAGCTTATAAACTGTAAGTCCCAGAAGAGCCTGCAGGGTTCATCTGGCCCTTCCCTGATAAGGAATTATTTCATGGAGAAAAAAAAGGTGGGGGAGGGGGAAGCTGCCAGAACTCTGATCAGGATAGCAGACATCTAACCAGACCACAGCTAGAATTAGACCAGCATTTCTCAAACTTCCTTTTTATTTGTGAGAGGACTGGGGGAGTACTGTCAATGCTGTTTTGCACAGAAACATACAATAATGGTCACATATGTTCAGGGGGTTCCTGGACTTCTCTATGTCCAGACTGGGAGTCCCTGACCTAGAACTGCTACTACTAGTCAGGAACTTATTATGAAACTCAGAGCTGAGTGAAAAGAATCCCGGCCTTGAAGTGTGGAGGACTGGTCCTGACCCCAGCTGTGCACTATGTGAGTCAGAGAATTTCATTGCCCATTTCTAGGCTCAGTGACTCAAACTCTGGGGTTTAGTAGATGGTTTCTGAGATTTCTTTCTAGTTCCAAGTTTCAAGGACAAAAATCAAGTCATTTTTTTTTTTTCCTTTAGCATTTTTTGCAGGGGAGGGTAACGGTGGAAAGGCAGGTAGACTAAAAGCGTTTCAGCTGCTGAGAAAGAGGGATGGTGGGTGAACTTAAGGTACTTTCTTCTCCATTATAAGAAGTGAATTTCTTTCAGAGCCCCATGACTTCTTATCTACAAGGCTTTTCACAGAGATAATGGAGAAAGATGATTCAATCTTTCTAAAATCCACGTTCCATTTTCAAACCTGTTCTTAGAGGAATGCTCTGACATTCATTGTCACAAGGAGTGCTCGTGACAGTCTCCACTTGTTACACTCTCATACTTGTGCATTTGCTTCTCGTAAAATGTTTGAGTATGATGATGGATAGAGTTGTCTGGTATATTTATGGGCGTGCAGCTGGGTGTGCTGGCACATTTGCTTCTGCAGAGGCTGTGTGTAATTGAATGTGCACATGTATGAGTGAAACTATGGAATGTGTATGTGCATAGCACTGAGTGAATATAAAAAACTGTGTAGATGGAGAGACGTGTGGAATCGCGTGGGCCTGTGCATGTACAGGGTTTGTTTTTTTTTTAATAAGCTACTTTTGATTGTGCAGCCTCCTCTCACTTCTGTGATTGATTTCACGAGGGTAATGGTGCGTAAAAGCGCTGGTGAGATCTGGGGGCGCCTCCTCGTCTGACGTCAGAGAGAGAGTTTAAAAAGGGGGAGACGGAGGAGAGCCCACAAGCTGCTTTAGGAGAGGCAAGATTCGAGCCGTCGCTGCTGCCTGCGATCAGCTCCTAGAGTTTGACCAACCGCACTCTAGCTCGGCTTCGCCGCCGCCGCCGAGATGCTGTCCTGCCGCCTCCAGTGCGCGCTGGCCGCGCTCTCCATCGTCCTGGCTCTTGGCGGTGTCACCGGCGCGCCCTCGGATCCCCGGCTCCGTCAGTTTCTGCAGAAATCCCTGGCTGCTGCCGCTGGCAAGCAGGTAAGGAGACTCCCTCGACGTCTTCTTTCCCCTCACCCGAATCCCCTAACCTTCCCTCGCCTTGCGCCTGCTCCCTTGGGTGAATTTGAGGTGCTCCCAGAGTGCCGGTGCGTTTTTGGGTCCCTTAGCCACCAAAGCTCTCGGGAAAACTTTCAAAGTCCAGAATACCTTTTTACCTTTTTTTTCCCCCCCGGTCAGCGCAGTAGGTCACAGTGCAGGTGAGTTCTTTGGGATTCAAGACAATTCCAAGACCTTGGTTAACTGAGCTCGAAGCGATAATGGCATCTCTACCGGGTATTGACCGCGGGAGGTGCTGACCCAGGTGCTGAAAGCGCGGACCGCTGAAGCGGCTAGGCAGTACCTCCCTCCCATGCAGCGGGACTAGGGGCTAAAGGGCACTGTACAGCCAGAACACAACATGTTTACGGTTGTGAAAGGTCTCATTCCCTAAAGGGTGGCTTAGTAAAAAACGGTAAGAACAATTCTAGTCTGTAGCTCATGATATGGACATTGAATTAAACTATTGGCTTATGCTTCACCTTTGCAAAACTAACGATCTATTTCCTTCTTTGTGTGTGTTTTAAATCTACAGAAGCAGAAAACTTGCAGAAACATTTGAGTTTTTAAAGCTTCTTTGTGTAACTTGGTGGCTGTAGCAAAAGCCCTTGTTTTTTTACATCCTTAACTGATTTTAAGTGTCACAAAAAGTCCACAGCTGGGAAAATTGGGGTTTGGTTTTGGTAAAACCTGTATTTCAAGCCAAGCTCTTCAGGTTTTTCTTCTCCACCATCCTCATTTTCATCCTCATTCCTTCTGTCTTCCTTCCACCACATACAGGAACTGGCCAAGTACTTCTTGGCAGAGCTGCTGTCTGAACCCAACCAGACAGAGAATGATGCCCTGGAGCCTGAAGATTTGTCCCAGGCTGCTGAGCAGGATGAAATGAGGCTGGAGCTGCAGAGATCTGCTAACTCAAACCCGGCCATGGCACCCCGAGAACGCAAAGCTGGCTGCAAGAATTTCTTCTGGAAGACTTTCACATCCTGTTAACTTTATTAATGATTGTTGCCCATATAAGACCTCTGATTCCTCTTCTCCAAACCCCATCTCACCTCCCTAACCCCTCCAATCCTCAATAAGACCCTCGTGTTAGAAATTGAAGACTGTAAATACAAAATAAAATTATGGTGAAATTATGAAAAATAATTTTGTTTTCTTATTGACTTAAATATTTCTGTTCAATGACATATGACTTAATTTGTGATTTCAGTCAAGTTATTTAATATACATGCTCCAAATCTCACAGATATAGAGTTTAAAATTCCCTGTGGTAATAAAGATTATGTTTTGGTTGGTAACTCTGATAATTTGGGTTATTTTAAACATAAATGATTTCAAATAATTTTATGAATTCTTTTAATCCAATGATAATTATTAGAAGGGGCTGCCACAAACATGTGTTACATTTTAAATACACTTAAAATTATATGTAGAAATGAGAATTAGTATTAATGGGTAGGCAGGCTGAAATATCCAACTAACCACCAGGCTGATATGTAAAATAAATAATATATTAAAATTGAAAGGGAAAAATCACTTAGAAGTTGGAGGAAAGAAGCTGGTTTAAATAGATAAAATAAAGTTCTGAGCTTTTAAAATGTATTTATAATTTGTGAACATTTATCCAGAGAAAAACATTGCTTTAAAATCTTCTTGTAACTTGTAACTGAACAAGGTTAAATGGCTGCTTCTGTTTTAAAAGTAAGCTCCTAATTTTTTCCTCAAGGGAAATATTAGTTTAATTATAAGGTTCCAACATGAGAGCTATGGGTTACAAGAAACACACGTGCTGGGTCACCTCAGTGGCTGTTACACTCTTAAAGGTATTGAAGTACAATGTCATAATCACAGAATAAGAGGGGAGATCTCAGATCTTCTTTTCATTCCATGAAAGTGAAGTCAAATAAAAATGCAAATGATAATAAAAAATATTCTGTATACGCTAGCTATTATTATCAGCCCTATAATAACAGACTAAGCAGGGCTTCCCAGGTGGCATCATAGTAAGGAATCTGCCTGCCCGTGCAAGAGATGCAGGTCTGATCTCTGGGCTGGGAAGATCCCCTGGAGGAGGAAATGACAACCCACTCCAGTATTCTTACTTGGGAAATCCTATGGACAGGGGAGCCTGGTGGCCTACAGTTCATGGGTCACAAGTATTTGGACACGACTGAGCAACTGAGCACACAACATACTAAGTGGTATTGCTCAAGATAGATAAAAACATTGCTAGTTTAACTCACAGAGACCTTAAAAAGGTGTTCCTTTGAGGATGTGTGTTTTTAACTATCAACTGTATTTCAAAAATAACTGCTAAAATAAGAAATTAAATATAAATAAATAAAGTGTGATAGTTGCTCAGTCATGTCCGACTCTTTGCAACCCATGGACTGTAGTTTGCCTGGCTCCTATATCCATGGAATTAGCTTGGCAAGAATGCTGGAGTGGATAGCCATTCCCATCTCCAGGGGATCTTCCTGACCTAGGGACTGAACCTGGGTCTCTTGCATTGCAGGCAAATTATTTGCCAAAGCTCAATAAACTCATAAAATTAATATAAATCTCTGGAGCACAGACTTACTAGTGGGAGCATATAAACATCTAAGAGGAATTTCTTATTTTATAGAAAATATTTATGTTAGATAATACACATTTTTAATGTATTAATGAACATGACTTAGTGGAAGTTAATTCCTACACAGCTGATCAAACAAGAGAAATCTAAGCCACTTTACTAGTCTCTGTGAAAACAGAACATCCTTTCAGGTACTGGTGCACCTTTTACTTACAAAACCTTGAGGAGCGAATTAAGGTGTGCACTTAGGGGGGATCTGTCTGTGTTAAATACATTATGTATGTTTGGTTACCAACCAACTCAGTTCAGTTCAGTTGCTCAGTCATGTCCGACTCTTTGTGACCCTATGGATTGCAGCATGCCAGGCTTCCCTGTCCATCACCAACTCCCAGAGCTTACTCAGACTCATGACCATCATGTTGGTGATGCCATCCAACCATCTCATCCTCTGTTGTCCCCTTCTCCCACCTTCAACCTTTCCCAGCATCAGGGTCTTTTTCAGTGAGTCAGTTCTTCACATCAGGTGGCCAAAGTATTAGAATTTCAGCTTCAGTATCAGTCCTTCCAATGAATATTCAGGACTGATTTCCTTTAGGATTGATCAGATCTCTTTGCAGTCCAAGAGATTCTCAGGAATCTTCTCCAATACTACAGTTCAAAAGCATCAATTCTTCAGTGCTCAGCTTTCTTTATAGTCCAACTCTCACATCCATACATGACTAGATGGACCTTTGTTGGCAAAGTAATGTCTCTGCTTTTGAATATGCTCTCTAGGTTGGTCATAACTTTCCTTCCAAGGAGCAAGTGTCTTTTAATTTCATGGCTACAATCACCATCTGCAGTGATTTTGGAGTCCCAAAAAATAAAGTCTGACACTGTTTCCACTGTTTTTCCATCTATTTCCCATGGAGTGATGGGACTGGATGCCATGATCTTCGTTTTCTGAATGTTGAGCTTTAGGCCAACTTTTTCACTCTCCTCTTTTACTTTCATCTAGAGGCTTTTTAGTTCCTCTTTACTTTCTGCCATAAGAGTGGTGTCCTCTGCATATCTGAGGTTATTGATATTTCTCCTGGCAATCTTGATTCCAGCTTGTGTTTCTTCCAGTCCAGCATTTCTCATGATGTACTCTGCATAGAAGTTAAATAAGCAGGGTGACAATATACAGCCTTGACGTACTCCTTTTTCCTATTTGGAACCAGTCTGTTGTTCCATGTCCAGTTCTAACTGTTGCTTCTTGACCTGTATACAGATTTCTCAGGAGGCAGGTCAGATGGTATGGTATTCCCGTCTCTTTAAGAATTTTCCAGTTTGTTGTGATCCACACAGTCAAAGGGTTTGGCATAGTCAATAAATCAGAAGTAGATGTTTTTCTCAAACTCTCTTCCTTTTCCAATGATCCAATAAATGTTGGCAATTTGATCTCTGTTTGCTCTACCTTTTCTAAATCCAGCTTGAACATCTGGAAGTTCATGGTTCACAACTCAGTAGAGTGATATAATCACATTACTATGATTAAAGCCCAGAAGAGAACACAACTTAATTGTTTGCTGAGCAGTGCATAGATTCTATGAGTGCCAGGAGAAATTTTCATTATCATCTTTAGTTGTCTGTTCCCAACAGTAGTATGGAAATAATTGGCAATAATTATATAGCTATGTGCCCACATATCTATAGTTATTCTTTATTTAAAGATTAAATTGAATGAACATTTAATCAGTTAGGTGTCTTTCAGCCTCAGTTTTGTCACCTGCAGAAGCAGAAATTCGTAGGTAGGTACCTCCCTGGTGTTCCAGTGGCTGAGAATCCGCCTTGCAGTGTGGGAGGCATGGATTTGATCCCTGGGTTGGGAACTAGGATCCCATATTCCCTGAAGCAACTGGGCTAGTGTGCTGCAGCTAGAGAGTCCATGCATTGCAATGAAAGATCTCACATGACACAGTGAAGACCCCACATGCCACAGCCAAACAAATAAATAAACTCTTTTTTTTTTTTTTTTAAGTAGGAGCTCATACTGGCAAAGGTACTCATATCCCTTCCAGATGTGCCTGCCTTTTTGTGCTTTGATATTGACAAAAGAGTTAAGGGAGTACTGATTTTTGATCATTTTAATCAAGATATGGAGCATAGTTTGTTTGTTTAATATATAGAAGGCTTTACATTTTACTTCCCATTTAGTTCATTTGTGTTCCTCTTAAGTTTTATTCACTGGAAGAATCTAGTATTCTAGCTTGTTTATCATCTAACTCTTCCTCTTAACACAACCACAGGCTTCAGCAGTCCTAAACTATCTACTATTTCTTTTAATGGGAGAGCTTGGGAAAGGTGCTCTTGTTTTCTGGGCCTCAAGTTTCCCCATTTGAAAACAGGAATACTAATAAAACCAGTCCTTTAGAGTCATGAGGATTCAGCAAGACCATGTGTTTATAGTTCTTAGCATGTAGTAAAAGCTTGGTAAATTAGATGTCACAATTGGTGTTATTTTTATTATCACATGTGCTGTGTTTTCTAGCCTCTCTTCCTTTGCTTTTGCTATTTCCTGTCATTTTTTGCAGGCCTGAATCTAAGCCAGCCTTTACAATTTGTTTTGTTCCATAAAAGTCTTGCTTTTAGCCCTCAGTTGAGATATTTCCCTTCTCTATTCATCTGCATCTCTTCCAAGGTGCTTACTTATCACTTTAACCCATTGGTTATATTAATAGTTACATGAGTATATGTTAGAAAGCATTTGTGTATGACCATCCAATGACTAAATATATGTCAGATACATATGTAAGGTGAAATCAGCGCCTCAGGCATTGCACATAGCAGGTTCTCAGTGTTCACTGAAGAATGAATGAATGATCCAGTAGCTTGTCTCCTATGAAACAAAGCTCTATTAGTAGGCAATGAAGGTTTTTCTCAAGAATGGCACGGGAAAATGGCAATAGTGGTTCCTCTATATGATGCTGGTGTGACTCCAGAAAGACACAGCACATGGTTATAATAGTAATAACCACTGAAGTATGTGACTAGCAGACACTCATTTTGCACACTGAAATTAGTCCAGTTTTCCTTAACCATTTTACAGAGTTCCTCAAATAGGGTCTGCTTAACTGTCCACCAGCTATGGACTCACAGTTATAGAGAATCAGATTCATTAGCACTTTTATAACATTCACTTATTTTAAGATCATGCAAATTCACACTTGGTCCTAATACAGGACCAGTTTTTTGGCCTTGGCTCAAACTATTCTCCAATATAGAGATAATTCTGTTTTATGATGACATAAAAATGTACCTTTAATTCTGAATAGTAGACATAAAAAGAGCCCCGAGATCATCTTTTTCTCAGCACTCATTTTACTGGAGGCTGACATACAGAGATACTGCCCAGGATATGCAGTTTTGATGTAGAGTCTGAACAAAGTCAAAGTTCCCCCTCTTATACCTCAGGGTTATTTTGATGATTTTCCTACACTGTCCCTCAAGGAATCTGACCTTCTAGATAATTGTGTGTTCCATTAGTTCCATTAATTGTCTTGTTCCATTAGTAAATGTTGATTTTGTCCCTGGAACTTCTTCACCTTCCCCCAAACAACTGGTCTGCATCTGAGAAAAAGTAAGACAGTCGATACAAAATAGCTTCCCGTAGTTATAGAAAAAATGTTAGGAAGAAATGGAAAAGATATGGATGAAGAAAAAGGAAATTCAAGGGACACAGTCTTTGGCTAAATTAGATCCAAGAAACAAAGACAGGCCCAAGAAGCAAAGGACTTAGACAGACTAAGTCCTCCCCCGGCAGTTGGTGGATGGACTCATAGCCAGGAGACAGGGCTGTGCCTGGGAAGGTGGTCTTCAAAGACATTATGATACACATCCATGGGATCCAGGGGGAGACACCTCAGTGACCTCCTCTGCTTCTGCAGTAAGTGAGAATGAGTGCCTTAATTCCAGGTGTTCAGTTTCTTGTTACTTGGAATGTGCCTCAGGATCAAGGACTTGCTGGACACTGGGAAAAAAGCTTGTATGGTATGCTCTCAGGGAACCAAGTCTAAGAGGTAAGACATATTCCTTAAAAATGAGCAAATGCTATAATGGGAGTTTGTCTGGACGTTGGGCTTCTCTGGTGGCTGAGACAGTAAAGAATCTGCCTGCAATGTAGGAGACCCAAATTCAATGCCTAGGTCAGGAAGATCCCCCTGGAGAAGGAAATGGCAACCCACTGTGGTATTCTTGCCTGGAGAATCCCATGGACAGAGGAGCTGGCCCCGAGGAGCATGCAGTCCATGGGGTTGCAAAGAGCTGGACACCACTGAGCATGCACAAACATCTAGAGTGTTAGGGGGTAAAAGAGGTGCCAGTAGCTTCCTTGCTTTTTTCTCTATAAATTATTCTTCTCATTAGTTTTAAATTATGGTTTGAAAGTCAAAGTGATTTTACCCTTGGTGGAATGAATAAATTATAGGTATATAATGATATGATACACACTTTTGCAATATAATCTAGGTTAGCTTGAAAAGTGTTTATATTCCTCTTTTAAATATGAAGAGCTTGAGGAAAAGAGAGATTATACAGCTCGCCCAAGATGTCACTAACTGGTGAGTAATGGAGCTGGAAATAGGTGTCCGATTTCCAATCCAGGCCACTTCCCAGAGTATTTTAGGGGAAAGAGGTGAATTAAAGGGAACCTATAACTTGCTGGGCAAATTAAGAGCAGATCAACTTCAGATCATCTTAATTTGCCCTTCTATACATACACAAGAAATCTGTATGCAGGTCAGGAAGCAACAGTTAGAACTGGACATGGAACTACAGACTGGTTCCAAATAGGAAAAGGAGTACCTCAAGGCTGTATTACTCCAGTACTTTGGCTACATCATGCGAAGAGTTGACTCATTGGAAAAGACTTTGATGCTGGGAGGGGTTGGGGGCAGGAGGAGAAGGGGACGACAGAGGATGAGATGGCTGGATGGCATCACTGACTCGATGGACATGAATCTGAGTGAACTCCGGGAGTTGGTGATGGACAGGGAGGCCTGGTGTGCTGCGATTCATGGGGTTGCAAAGAGTCGGACATGACTGAGCGACTGAACTGAACTGATACATACACAAATGAGCATTACTACTCTATTACTGTCAGAGGAAAAACGGATTTAGGCTCTGGGATTGGGGTTTCATTCTGTTACTTCGTTAGCACTATTTCCAAGGAACTCCCTGTAATCTGTTTTTCCACATATTCCATATCATAGTCTTAGTTTTGCTAAAGGAATGAATAAACAAACAAATAAAATTAATGGCTCTAGGCTTTAAGCACGTCTTTTTCCCACTCAGTCTCACACACACAAATTTTAGTACTACCTGGGCTGTGGGCATTTTTTGCTTGAAGTAATTACAAATCCATCAGTCCTTCTTTAATTTACAGGTCATGACATCTGCCTCACTTAACCCTGGGTAGTGATTGTATATTCTTTCCTCTGGCCTTGCAGGTATACCCTGTGAAAAGCTGGCCTGAAGCTGGGATGTAGAAGCCTGAAAATTTTCATTGAGACCTATAAATGAGACAAGCTGTTACTAAGTAGCCTTTTATACCACTGAAGCTGATACATCCCTCAAGGTCTCAGATAAATATTCTAGGTCATGTGGGTGGCCACCTCATTCCTATTAGCTTCACATGTCTCTGGAATATGGCCCATTAAGATGGTGAAATTGTTATCTCGAGATTAAATAGTTCATTAAAATTAATAATATTTCAAGAAATTCAAGCTTTTAAAATAAGGTTCAAATAGTTAAGAAAGATAATGTGTTCCCAGTTAATGGCTGTTTAATTCTATCTTTCCTGTATAAAAAATGTGTAAAAGTACATTTTCATTTCCAATGCTACATTAAGGTCAAATGGCACACTCTATGAAAAAAACATTAAGCTGCCCTAGAATTGCTATCCCCTGGTAAGAATTTATTTGACTACAAAAGGCGTATTATGAGACTCAAGATTCATGAATTTAGGACTTTCTTCCTAGATCTTTCTTCTTCATTTTTCCGTCTACAGTCTCCCCAAACACAAGGATGAAAGGTGATGATTTTACCAAACTAACCATCAACATCTTCATCATCCTCATTTTTATTTGTTATTATACATGTGTTAGCATGATGTGTTAGCATAAGGAAGAGCACTCAAGTTCTATAGCCTTCAAGAAATCTTCTGGAATCTCCCGGCGCTCGTGCTCTTTTTCTTCTATGATTAATGAAAACACTCATTCATGGATCTCCTATTATAGATAGTGTCAATGGACAGATTTCTGTGTTGTTGCTGCTGCCTTCTTCTTCCTCTTCTTCTCAGTTCTTCTCTAACACTCATTCTTCACTTGGATAGCAGCACCCCGAGTTACTTTTTGTAATCCACCTTCTGTGCCTGCTCAGCCATGTGGAAATGGAAATGACTCCACTTCTAGTCCAGCATGGAGACTAGAATGGATTAAGCCATTCACAATATATCATCCCCTGGTCATAGTGATGGGTTGATGACTTGGGCACATGACCAATCACAGTGAAACTTAAGACTGTTTTGGGGATCATCTGGGATAAGAGATTCTCATGCATACTACATTTTGAGAATCATTGTTATGTGACAATAAAGGAAAAAATATGAAGCTTGGGTGGTAACAGGAAAGTCACCATGGTGAATAAGATCTTTTGGAAGTCTCTTTTGATCTCATCATCAGGTATGTTCTTATTCCTCTCTCTTCAGTTAGAACCAAGCACTCTTATGAGTTTAATGTGTGTTCTTCCTGTCCATGGTTTTATACTTTCCCTATATATGCATGTGTATGCTCAGTTGCTCAGTCATGTCCAACTCTTTGGGGCCCCATGGACTATAGCCCACCAGCCTCCTCTGTTCATGGGGTTATCCAGGCAAGAATACTAGAGTGGGCTGCAATTTCCATGATCATAAATAATACATTGTATTGCTTTGTACTGTAACAGTCTTTATACATTGTAGCTTAGTTATAACCTTTAGTTACAATCTTAGTTATAATCTTTCATATGTTTCAGTCATTTTAATTTCTGCATAATATTTCATTACAAATATATCCAAATTATTTATGTGTTTGTCTATTGATAAACATTTGATTTTTTCAAATTTGTTTGGGAGAGAAGCTGTTGATGTTCCTGTTCCTCAGTACTATTCCTCAGTACTATGAGACTGAATGATCTGTCTTTACCAAAGAAGAAATCTAAAATCAAAATAATTCTGCTGGTCTCATAATCCCTTTCTGTCAGCCAAAAGAATTCCTTCCATGTTTCCATGTAACTTCTGCACTGTAGCTTGCTGCACTTGAAAATCCATATAATTAAGCCCATCTACTTATTTCCTCTCTGTCCTTATTAATCTCATCAAGATTTGGCCTCACTAAAATTGGTTCTTTGGAAATGGTCTATAAAGAGAATACTCTGAATCTCAGCAGGTATTTCTAAATTCCCTTTATCCCAGTTAGCATAAGTTCCCATCATGTGGTTCTAAGGGAGACTGGGAGCTGAACCAATCAAACACTAGTTTGAAAAACTGAAACGTGCTATTTCAATCTTTATCTGGAAGGAGCTGACCAGCCTGGAGGCTGAGTAATATTTCATTGTATATATATACCACCTTTTCTTTATCCCATACTGCATAGCACAGTGGATAAGGCAATGGCACCCCACTCCAGTACTCTTGCCTGGAAAATCCCCTGGACGGAGGAGCCTGGAAGGCTGCAGTCCATGGGGTCGCGAAGAATCGGACATGATCAAGTGCCTTCACTTTCACTTTCATGCATTGGAGAAGGAAATGGCAACCCACTCCAGTGTTCTTGCCTGGAGAATTCCAGGGACGGGGGAGCCTGGTGGGCTGCAGTCCATGGGGTCGCTAAGAGTCAGACACGACTGAGCGACTTCACTTTCACTTTTCACTTTCATGCATTGGAGAAGGAAATGGCAACCCACTCCAGTGCTCTTGCCTGGAGAATCCCAGGGACAGGGGAGCCTGGTGGGCTGCCGTCTATGGGGTTGCACAGGGTCGGACACGACTGAAGTGACTTAGCAGCAGCAGCAGCATAGCACAGGGAACTCTACTTAAGGCACTGTGGTGACCTGAATGGGAAGGAATTTCAAAAAGGAGATATGGATGATTCGTTTTGCTGTACAGTAGAAACTAACACAACATTGTAAAGCAACTATACTTTAATAAAATTAATTTTTTTAAAGTCAAAAAAATAAAAGAAAGACAATCAGGAAAAAAAAAAAGACTAACTTGGGGGTTAACTGGCAAAGGCTTTATCTGCCTGGGTGGATCAAATCACAAAGAAAATAAATTGTTCACTGGGGCCAGGGCAGGGGCCATTACTGCCTAAAGCTGTTTAACCTGCTATAAGCCTCTTTAGGAATCTGGTAAATTTGTATTTGGCGAATTTCATTACTGTAACAGTTCTGTCCAGCTCCCCTACTCAGAGGTTTGCCAATACCCTTCTGATCCAGGCCTGAGCAACATATGGTTGGACTTATGACAAAGAATCATAGTATTTCCTGGCTATACGTTAACCCATGGCTCAGAACTGGAACCTGTCCTTGATACTGTGTTCTAATCCCCCATTCAGTTCCTATACTTGCTCTACCATATCCTTACTCAGGTATCTCATCTAGACTTAAATTTCTCTAGTGGTGGAGGACTCATTCCCTGCTGAGGTACTTTGCAGCTAGACAAAGTTTAATCACTCCTTCAGGGGAAGTCCTCCAAATATTTGCAGAGAGCACCCATGCTTTGGCCCCTGACTGCCCCTACATATTCTGTTCTTCCTCCTAGCCATCCCCAATTCTATAATTTTGCAAATGATACATATTTCAATTATTTCACCCATGTCTGCATGCCTTTGAGTATGTGTTCTATCTTTTGTTTTTGTCTCCTAATAATTAAAAATAATAAAGATATTCTAAAGGTTCAAGAAAGAAAGATTTCTAAGAAAAAAGTTATATCTACCAACTTTTCTTTTTTGGTAGACTCTTCCTCATGGTGGAGAAGGCAATGGCATCCCACTCCAGTACTCTTGCCTGGAAAATCCCCTGGACGGAGGAGCCTGGTAGGCTGCAGACCACGGGGTCGCTAAGAGTCAGACACTACTGAACAACTTCCCTTTCACTTTTCACTTTCATGCATTGGAGAAGGAAATGGCAACCCACTCCAGTGTTCTTGCCTGGAGAATCCCAGGGACAGGGAAGCCTGGTGGGCTGCCGTCTATGGGATTGCACAGAGTCGGACACAACCGGAGTGACTTAGCAGTAGCAGCAGCCTCATGGTACCTTGGCTATCTTGATTACATGTTAGTTGAAAGCTAATTTGTGCTGGCTTTTTTATTTCATTACTGTCACCAAACCATGAGAAAATATTTTCTCAAATACTGAGAACTCCTTTTTTTTATATAGATGACAAAGGTGAGGATTAGGTAGGAAAAGTATTATATTCAATGTTGCTTTCAGGGTAAAACTTAGCTCTCGTTATTTTTTTACCAGTGTACCCTATATCACCTTCCCCAAGACACTTGTAGGTATCAACTGGACATAAGTTGCTGTTGTTGCGACTCCATGGAGCACGCCGGGCTCCTGTCCTCCACTGTCTCCTGGAGTTTGTTCATATTCATGTCCATTGAGTTGGTGGTGCTATCTAACCGTCACATAAGTTAATGGCAGAATTTAAGACAATTTGGTGCTTGGGGAGGTAGAGTTAGGAAGTGGTGCTTAGGAAGGTTGTGTGGTCAATTTCTGCTAACCTAAGACACAATGAGTAGAACTGGGTAACTGGATTTCCCAATTCTAGCTGGGCTTAGTTTTAAAACCAGTGCAGTGTCATGCGGTCTTCAAGAAGGACTGGTGGATAACATTTTCTTTCTATTTAGTTACACAAAATACTGCTGAGTGCTGAGGCACCAACCAGATGCTATGATTATTCAGAGACTCAGACCTTGACCTTGAGGAGCCCAGTACAGGGTAGAAGGTTGACAAGCTCAAGGGTGAGTGTAGGAAGTTCTATGGGTAAAGTGTGAAGCAGTTGTTGCCTGAGAGCAGCCAAGAGAAAAAACGTTCCCATGCAGGGAAACTGGAAGAGCTGAGCTTTTACAGTTGGTGGAGAGCTGATGTGTGTGACTGTTACTCCATACTGAGGGGACAGAGGCAAAAATACAGAGTGGGAAAATGCAGGGAGCATTTCAAGAACGATGAATCCGTTTGTTTTTTTTTTAAGACATTAGAAAATTATTTATTTATTTGGCTGAGCGGGGTCTTAGTTGTGGCATGTGGGATCTTTCACTGTGGCACAGAGGCTGCACTCTCTGGTTGCAGTGGGAGGGCTTAGTTGCTCCGCTCTGAGGCATGTGGGATCTTAGTTCCCCAACCAGGACTTGAACATGCATCCCCTACATTGTAAGGCAGATTCTTAACTACTGGACCACCAGAGAAGTCCCAAGAATGATGGATCAGCTTTGAGGTGTATCACTCTGATCTAGATTTTCCTTGGCCCTCAAACAACAGCTTGCGCTGTTGCTTGTTCATAGTTGATGCAGAGAGTCAAGTCTTTCCCTGAGATGGATGGGGGAAGAATGAATCTCTTTTGAGATGGGGTGTGAATATTTCTCATTGTCTTTCAGAAACTAAAATGTATTTGCAGGAGTCAAAACAAAGAGGCTTTGCTATACTCTGTAGCCCCAGAACAAAAACAAAATGTTAAAATAGGTGGTCAAAATATTTTTTGACAATTCAACCTTAAAGTGACTTTAAATAAAAGATGGAGAGCCATTTTGAAGGTTGATCCATTATCATATAGCCTTCTGTTTCTCTAAATTGGTAGCAACTTCAGTATCTGGTTTTCCTCTTGTGTTTGTCTTAATTTTTATGGAAAGCTTATAACTTGATAATATCAATAATACATTTATATTCAGGACAAAGCATTAATCAGAATTTTAGGACAGAGGAAATCATCTAGTGATTAGAGAATAAGACCTTTGTTTTATACATAAAGATTATTGCTTTCTTTAAAAAATTGCATCTAATGATGTGTTGCCTTTAATAGTTTTCTGAGCACTTCTATAAGTATCAACTCATTCACTCAAGATAAATGTATTGAGTGTCTCCTGTGTGTGAAGCTCTCCTCTAGTGCTGGAACAGTAATTATGGCCTCATCTCTGCCCTGAAGGAGCTCATAGTCTTCTGGGAAAATCTGTCCTGTAAACAAAGTCATGATTAAGTATGATAGCAAATGCAGTTGCAGTTCATAGGCAGGAGTAAGTGAATGTGTCTGCAGAGGAGGCCGTGCTTGAGGTCCTGAAAAAGAGAAGATATGTTAGGCGTAGTTGAAATAGTCTAGGTAAGAGACAAATAGAGCCTTAACTAGACAATGAAGGTGGCTAAAATGGGATGAAATGGAAAAAAAGACTACAGGAGAAAGACATAATCGAATATTATAGCATATACAATGTGGCTGGGCATTTAGGTGGAAACTCTTGGTTTCTACTTTTTTTTTAATTGAAGTATAGTTGATTTACAATGTTTCAGGTGTACAGAAAAATGATTCATATAATATATATATATATGTATATTCTTTTTCCAGATTCTTCTCCATTATAGGTTATTACAAGATGTTGGATATAGTTTTCTGTGCTATACAGTAGGTCCCTGTCATTTAGTTTCCACTTTCTAAATGTAAGCAACAGAGTAGCATGGAGGGCCATTCTCCAAGACAATAGAGGAAGAGAAGGCTTAGGTGTATGGCTAGTAGGTTGACTCTAGGTACTGAGGACCACCAAAGGGGAATGGTGAAGAGAGACGTTACAGGAGTGAGGTCTGGGCTGAAGATGAGATTTGGGAATCATAATTCATGGATGGTAATTGAAGCTGAGGGGTGAAATTTTCCAGGAACAGTATGCAGAGTCAATGGAGAAAAGGAGGGAAGATGGAACCCTGAGGGGAGCCCCTAGTGGGAGGCAGTAGAAGAGAATAACATCAGAGAGGAGGTTGAATGGACTGGACCAGGAAAGAAAGGTGTGTTGGAAGCAAAGGATGCAGAAATTTAAAAAATGGGAAAGTTGGTAATCATCGTCCTGTGCTGTAGGTCAGGTAGATATTCTTTCCATTCATGGGGAGAAAATGGAAATTTGGAGACGTAAATGACTCATTCAATACTATAGGATTGATTAGTGTCAAAGGTGACTAGAACTGGGGTGTTTTGACTTTCAGCCCTAGGATCTTTCAACTCCAGAACATGACCACAGTGCCTAGGAAAAGAAATGCTGGAGCACCATTCGGCTCTCCTGGGGAGAAGAGATGGGAGTTGGGGAGGTGAAGGAATGGAGGAACAGGTCCTGTAGTTGCTGCCTTGTTGCATCCTTTAGAGACCAGTTCAGAGTAGGTGGGTGGCCTGGTGCAAGCACCAGCCTGGAGGCCAGCTTGGTCTTTAACTGAGGCAGTGATTTCAGCCAGGCTGGACCTCAGTTTCCTTCCCTATAGAATTGGAGAAACATTAAAATGTAGTCTCCCACCTCTAATTCTATGAGTCATTTTTTATGATACAGCTTATTGGGTTTTTCCTCATTACAGAGGGAACATATCCTCATAAACTTTCAATTCCATTTCTAAGTATGAGGGTGAGAGGGCTAAGGGAGGCACTGAGAAAGAACCACAGACATTTATCTCTATAGACAGAGATAATTCAGAATTTGACCAGTTTCTATAAAACCCTGGGTGAATATGATGGGGGATACAGAAGAGTTAGGTGAAGAGGCAGAGACTAATGGAGTGTGAAGATTGAAAACAAATCAACTAGAATGATAACAGTAAAAAAAATAAAATAAAAAACAAAAACTTAAAACCACACTAATTAAAAATAGCTGAAGCCCCAGAGATGCATTCAAAGACAATCATACTGGATTGCTCATATTAAGAACAATAAAGAAATGGCGATGCCAATTCACTTTGTATTTGGAGTGCCTTTAAAAAAATAGTAATAAACTGATATTAGAAAAAAGCTTTTCCTCTTGAAAATTCTCCCCCATTTCAGAAAGGAAGAAAAAAAAAAAAAACAACCAGAAAACTCTCACATCATTTTCCTTGAGTCTTTGCATGCTGAAAGGAAAGTAGAATGAAATTAAATTCTCTTTAAATGTTTTCCTTCCAGGCTGTAAAGCTGCTGGCATCATTTATCCCAGCCCTGGCATTTATATAATCTGGGTACCACGGGAGCTCTTGCAAGTCATTAAATAAAAAGAAGACATCAAATAATAGGAAAAGAAGGCAATTAAAATGCTGGACCCAATAAGATAGTCAGAAGACTTGATTTAAATACAAGTCCAAGACCCAGAATATTGGACATTCAGGAGTGAGGGGATTCAACTGGGAAAGATAAAGGGAGTTAAAAGAGTGCCTTTAGAAGTAGGAAGGGGGCCATGGCTCGCTGATGTCCAGGTCATCTTTCTTTGTATAGAGTAAGAATGGACAAGTCAACCCATGAACTCTGGTATTTCTAAGGCTCCCTGAAGCTTGGAAGGGAACTGGGTATTGGGCAGGGAAAATACAGAGGGTATAGATCTCTAATGTGCAGATTCATTGGGATGGGATCTGTTACATACGAGGAAGACATCTTAGTCTGGGACCTAAGGCTAGAGGTTTGCCTTCCTTTGTTTCTGTTCTGTCTGTCTCTGGGAATGAGACCTGGGGTCTTGTGACTAAGGCTTTCTACTGGAAGTTGCACTAATTCAGACAAATGGCTCTGCAGGCTCCAAGACCAGACTGAGGCCTTTCCAGCCCAGATAGGGTCTGAAGTTACCCTGGGAAGCACAGGATTCCCAGACACATTTTCCAGAGAGTCAGCTTCATGGCCCCAGCACTGAGGTAGTGCACACTTATTTCAGAATCTCGTGAAGCCTCTGGAACCGCTTGTTACTCTGGTATCTGCCCTTGGTTGTTCCTGAGACATTGGCTCAAAAGTGGGTGCAGGAGTGGAGGGTCTGGCATGTGTTACACCATGCTTGTTCTTTCCCATTTCCCATGCTTTCCAGGGCAGGGGCTGAAATTGTCAGTGGACTTAGGATGGGCTTGGAAATCTAGCCAGAGTCTTCCAGGAAGGTCATAAACCCTTATAAAATGGAGGTGAGAGGTCCTAGTGCACAGACCTTCAGAGTACCACAGAGAGGGTAACAGGTAGGAAGGCAGAGTCCCCTAGTGTCAGGAGGAGGTAATCTGCAAGTGGCAGGCGTTTTTTTCTCCCTTCTCTGTTGGTGAAACCAGTTCTGCCTAAGACTAACCTGTTTTTCTTTTCTCAAACCTTGGGCTGATAATGGCTCAACAAACCAGTGTTCATGTCAATTGTTTTATGGCCAGGGATGACACACCTTGTGCCATCCTATCTCAAAAATGCACATTGTAGGAGAGGGGCCTGGTGAAATTCGCACAGCCTTGAGGTGTTTCTCTTATCTGATTAGGAGCTCGCCGACAGACATAAAATGCCTTGCTAAAAACTAGCAAGGGACACTTTTTCTGTTCCCTTCTGATATCTATGTCAGAAGCTTTCCCTCTGTCTCTTATACTTTAATAGAACTTTGCTACACAAAAGGCTCCAAGTAGCCAAGCCTTGTCTCTGACCTCAGATCAATATCCTCTCTTCTGGAGGTCACCAATCCCAGAGTAACACACGGCTCGCAGCAGCAACATTTTACCACCACCTGCTTGAGGTCATGGCTCAAGGAATATGTTTGTCTGCCAACAGGCCATTCTGGGTCTCCATCTGAGTCTTACTCCTACTGGAATAACCTTTGGAGATGTTACAAGAGATTGCATCTGCAAACTTCCTGACCTTGAGTCACACTGCTGAGCCCTCAGGTTAATTTTACTCTGGGAGGTGTCAGATTCACCACTTTTTCTTGCTTCCTTGGATCCTCCACCCACTTCCACATCTGACAAAGTCAAGGGCACTTGTGATAGGTTGAATGAGGTCTCCTAAAGAGACTCACATCCTAACCCTTGGAATCTGTGAATGTCACCTCATATGGCAAAAGGGACTTTGCAGACGTGTTTAAGGATCTTGAGATTGAAAGGTTATCTTGAATAGTCTGGGGACCCTAAATGTACTCACAAGCATCCTTATATAAGAGAGAGGCAGAGAATGATTTGGGACAGAATAAGGTAAGGAGCTAAGTAAGACACGAAGATGCTGGAGGAAGGAGGTTTAGCCAAGGAATGCAGCTCTAGAAACTGGAAAAGGCCGGGACCCGGATTCTCCCCTAGACCTTCTGAAAGGAGCACTCACTTTCTGAGGTCTGGGCTCTGACCCAGTGAAATTGATCTCGGACTCCTCACCTCCAGAACTGTAAGAGAATAAATGCATGTTGGTTTAAAATTCTGAGTTTGTGATAATTTGGAACAGCAGATCTAGGAACAGGATAGACAGAAGAAAAGTCCTTTTAGCCCTGGGAGTCAGGCATGCAGCTGTGATTGTCTGTTTTTGTTCTATCATGACTTATGGCAGGCACAGAGTTCCTCTCTGCTTAAATACAGGCTACATATTCCCTGACACCCATACCAGCTTGATTCGGGATGAATTTCACTGTAGTAATGTCCTGGTGCTTTTCATTAGCTTCAGTGTTAGTGTTAAAGAGGAAAGCCTGTCATGAACCCTTTTCTTCCTGCCCATGGCTCCCATTCTCTGAGCTCACATGGGCTGTTAGTTCCTTTGGCTGTCTGTATCTTCTCCTGGGAGGGCCAGAGTTCTGGAGGTCAGGAAGGCTAGATTCTACCTTAAACTTTAAAAAATGGGTTCCAAGGATTCCTTATGTCATTAAGCACATCTTGTCAACAAGGGAAGAAAGTGGACTCTGAAGGGAAGAACACTGTCTGGACAGGAAACAAACCTTCAGCCTGAGCACTTCCTGTAATTTGGTAGGAATTCTAGCCTCTAGGCATTCTGGGAGGCTTTGGCTTATTGCCTCTCATTTCAAGTGGGTAGACTGGCCCAAAGTTGGAGTGAGGGATGCCTGCCTGAAACTTGATGTCTTGGCATTTGAAAGACCTCCTAGATCTTGAAACTTTCCAGAGCTAGTCCTTTTTATGAGGCAACCCTGAGTGCAGAGTTTCTGAATTCTATGAGACTCATGGAAGATAGACATCATGGTTGGTAATGTTGACTTAGAGCATCTCTAGGATAACCAGGTAGACTTAGAGCAGCTCTAAGATAAGTCAGCTGTTATCTTTATTATCCTTACTAATAAGATGTATCCTTCCATTTTTTTGACGTTTTCAACTCTAAACTAAACTCTGTTTTTCCCTTTCCTTCTCTCCTTGCCTCCCTTGTTCCTTTTCTTTTTCTCTCTCGTAGTTTTTGCAGCATTGGAAACCTGGAGAAGATAAAATAGAAGAACGTTTGGGTGGAGGGTCTTAGGTCCTATTGCTTATGCACAGATCTTGAAACTGAGGTCAAAGCTCAGTTAGTTACAGAATCAACTGCTCAGACTTTAGAATAAAATAACCTTTCTTTTGTACTGCGTGGTGACCCACTGCAGATATTACCACTGAAGAGACTTGTAGTTTGTCATCAAAATGACCCTTTGTGCTCCAAGAAGTTGCTGGTATGGAAATCACTGGCTGGTCTAGTTTGCTCTCATTCAGCTCACAGAATAGCCAGCCATCTTTTGGTTCTGTTTACGCTAGCACTGCATGGGTGGCAGAACAAGATACCTCACTGGCTCTAGGGTGGGCCGCTGTCCATAGGGTCGCAGAGTCGGACACGACTGAAACGACTTAGCATGCATGCATGCTAAGGTAATCAGTAAGGAATTAATGTTTCCTGAGTCTGAGAGTCCATTTGCCTCTGTTGCTTGGGTAAATTTGAGAGTCCTGAGAGGTTTCATTGCTGCTTATTTTTCTATTTGAGAACCCACACGACTGAGTTAAAAGAGCCCTGGACTTCACACAGTGACAATAGCTCTCACATTTAACCCTTCCAACCCAGGGAAATAAGTGTTGCTGTTGTCGCTACCCTACAGGGAGGCTTAGGAGGAGGTGACAGAGCCAGCCCGGAACCTTGCTGTGGTTCTCACATTAGATAAGCGTCATAACCCCTGGGCATCTCCTCCTGTTAGACCTGGGTGGGTCTAGGAGTGAGAGCCAATACATGCAACATTTTGGAAGGTCTTGTTGGATAGGATCTGCAGGATATCAACCCAACTGGCATAATTATTAAATAAATAGTGAAAAGTAAAATGTTAGGTGGAGAACAGATTGCAAGCCAGTTGGATACACTGGACTTGGCATAGAAATCCGTGTCAGCTCTTCAAGGGTCATGGATAGAGGTGTAAGTGCCTAGGTCTGGGGCCAGGCAAAGGTCAATAGACAGAGAGGCCACTTTTGAAGTCCATCCTGGCATTCACTGGTTGAATTCAATATTACTTGGTGGCAGGGAGACCCAATATGATTATCAGATGGTGTGAGAGTTAGAGGGCTGACCCAGTGAGGGAATAACCCCAGAGACATTTTGGAAGAAAAAAACATGACAGAATTTGATGACCAATTAGACATAAGACCTTAAAGACAGTAATGAGTCAAGAGTGACTCTGCAATGTCTCATTGAAAAAAGTGAATACATACAGATTTCTTTTACATCTCAAAACCGTACTAAGACAAGGAGTCTGCAGGAACCAAGTAGGGCATAGCTCAAGGATTTGAGGAGAATGTCAGAAAATACTGTTCTCAGGAATGGAATTTAACAGAAATATATGACATCCATCAAGTATGGAATGCTTCCAGGAAATAATTCACTTGGAGATGACTTCTGAATGTTGTTAGTGAAACTATAGCTTCCCCCCACCCTGCCCCAAGATATTCAAAGATACCAATTTCAGATGTAATTAATTAATACAAGATGTGGGTTAATTCCGAGGCTTCCAATTGATCTTGTCTATCAGGAAAATGCGTTCAGGTGCGCCCTGACTGATACAAGATGAAAGGTGTTTTTATGACTTGTTAGAGCAAATGATAAGGGAAAACCAGAGAAAGAAAACTACCTGATGCTTATAGACCTTCCTGTGAGAGAGGATCTGTACTTCAGATTGAGCAGCAGGAGCGTCTAGTAACAGGCCAGGGATAATTTATATTTGATAAAATATTTGGAAAGAGAGTATAATTTCCTCCACTTTGATTTCTATACTACTACTAATCAAATATCATTTTTATTCTTAGGTATCCTGATCCTAGAAATGGGGTACCCTGGATAAAACAATGTTAATAATTATTAAAATTAGTGTCAGTTTGGGTTCTTAGACTTTTGTGAATTTGGGTAGCTTGAGTCAGTCCCTACTGCTAGGTGAACTCATCCAATTCAATTCAGGCTTAAATTTATTCTATTCTTACTAATGTTTCAGCTTCCTACTGCTATAATAACAAATTAGCACAATGCATTGGCTAAAAGGTAGTGCTAGTGGTAAAGAATCCACCTGCCAATGCAGGAGATACAAAAGATGCAGGATCTTCCCTGGGTTGGGAAGATCCACTGGAGTAGGAAGTGGCAGCCCACTCCAGTATTCTTGTCTGGATAGAGGAGCCTGGCAAGCTGCAGTCCACTGAGTCACAAAAGAGTTGGACAAGACTGAGCACACATGGGCCTTTTATTCTATTGGCTAAAAGTAACATAAATTTATTACCTTATAGTTCTGAAAGTCAGAAGCCTGAAGTCAGTCTCATGGTGTCAATAGGGCTGTGTTCCCTCTAGAAGCTTTAGGGGAGAATCCATTTCCTTGACTTTTTTCAGCTTTTAGAAGCTGGCCACGTTCCTTGGCTCATGACCCCATGTCACTTCAACTTCCTCTTCCATTGTCACGTCTCCTTGTCCTTCATGCCTCTCTCTTACAGGGACCCTTGTCTTTGGGTCTATCTGGATAATCTCCTCCATACAAGATCCTTAACACAATCGCATCAGGAAAGCCCCCTTTGCCACATCAGGTAACACATTCATAGGTTCAGTAATTAGGACATAAATTTATTTGAGGAGAGCTGTTATTCTGCCAACCACAACTACTATTTCACATTTTACACAAAAGACTAAGGGCCAATCCCCAGTTGCATAATGTTCTTAACCAAGTTGTAGGTATACATTCCATGGTCTGGCTCTCTGAGATGGAAATTGACCGAGCAGATGGAGGATGATCTTAAGATGGGTCACCAGAAATTCACTGTTCATGGCCAAATAGGAACCACGAATATAAAGAAAACTGCACCCAAAGAAGGGTAAGCAGAATGGTGACATGTTTTGAATATTTGTCACATGATGAGCACTTGAAAGATGTTGACTTCCAGCCTTTGGTTCCATTCAAGCCAAGGCTGAACTATTACTTGATAAGGACATTAAAAGGAGGTTTAAATGATGGCAGGACTCAATGACCTTTGTGATTTTTCTAATCTTGAACATCTATTGGTTTATTAAATTAATTGGATGAGGAAGTTCCATTTTGTTCAGGAACCACTGTTCCTTAGTAGCCTTTACCCAATGTATATTTATAATGAGTCAAATAAAGCTCCAAAATTCACCAAACAAGAAGTAAAAGTCCCAGAGGACAAAATGGACTTCAGGCCCACAGCTTCCATTAAAGTTAATGAAAAGTTAATCATGTCAGTTGAAGTGACATAGAAGAATCTTAAGAAACTTGGGCCACAGAAGGGCTCCAAATGGTATTGGCTGAATGCTAATTCAAATAACTCAACTACATGGAGTGGGGAGGATGAAGGACAGTGAGAAATTGTGTTAATGCTTTGCAAAACACTTCAATTCTAGCTGCAGCAACATTGCCTCTTAGCTTGAAGTGTTTGTCCCGATAAAGCACTTCATTAGAAAAGAGTGGTTTGAGCTACTTAATAACTTCACCATCAAGTAATGAAGGCCCTGAAAAAGGTGGCCTTGCCATTAAATTGTTCTCATCCTGTCTGCAGAAATGCCTGGCCTCTGACCTCAATCTCTTTCTTTGCTTTTTGTACTTTTAACCCTTTACTAATATTTTCTCTTTGGGGTGAGTTCTTGTCATTTTCTTGCTTGAATAATTTCTGCTTGTGTCTAAATGAAGGAGTACCAGGGATTGGAAATGTGTGTGAGCAGGCAGTTGGTGGAGGGAGGGTTGGTTCAGAGAGGGGAGTACCCTGGCTTTTGGCAAAGTCTTAGACTCCAAGAATGCCTCAGCTGGAAGGGTTTTTGGAGATTAGCTACCCCCACTCTCTTATTTTATAGCGGAGGCAAATGGGTCCAGAGAAGGACAGGGAATCACCCACGGTATCACCAGGATTAGTGAATGGGGGGAAACTTCATTCCCTTTCGCTCTGTTTAGCTTGTTCTTTCTACTGATGACATATTCCATCTTCTGGTGGCAGCCCATGGCTTCCCCACCCGTCTTGGTCTTGGGCAGTACTTCCTGGCACCATTCATCACTGTAAACTTAAGAAGAGCCATTCTTACACCCACTACATGTATGCGCTCAGTCACTCGGTGATGAACCAAGAAATGTGACATCTCGAAATGCTGAAAAAAGTCAAGGAAATGGATTTTCCCTGAGAGCTTTTACAAGGAACACAGCCCTGTTGATACCATTTGACTGACTTCAGGTTTTTAACTTTGAGAACGTAAGATAATAAATTTGTGTTACTTTTAGCCAACAGAATAGAAGGTCCATGTATGCCTAGTCGTGTCTGGCACTTTGCGACCCCATGGACTATAACCTACCAGGCCCCTCTGTTCATGGGATTTTTTAAGCAAGAGTACTGCAATGAGTTGCCATTTTCTACTCCAGGGCATCTTCCCAACTCAGGGATCAAACCCGAGTCTCTTGCATTGGCAGGTGGATTCTCTACCATTGAGCTATCTGAGAAGCCCACTCCCCCACTTTCACCCCTCAGATTGACTTCTCTCTCCCTACCTGATGTTGAAAGTTAATTGACTAGCACTTTGCGTTACTTCTCTTGCTGGGAACCATTCACTCTTTCCTTCTTCTGTGCACATGCTTCCCTCCACATAGCAGGTCCTCTCATTCTGGAAAGCATCCCTTGTTTTCCCTGTTGGAAAGTGTTCTCATTTCCTTCTGAATCTTTATAGCTTTTATTTTGTTTCTCTGTAAGTTTCTTACTGTTTATGAAATTGTATTTACTATTTGTGCAAAAGTCTTCATGCACATGGTTGATGAATTTCCCGAGGACAAGGCCTGAATCTGAGTCACCTTTATATTTCCCATAATGAGATTTGGCACACAGAGAAAACAATGATCATAGTAACAAGCAAATACCAAGAAAACACTTATGTCAGAAGCTGTTTAAGCCATTTTACATTTATTCAGTCATTTATCCTGACAACAACTACATTGAGGTCATTTTTAAAATCTCTACGGATGAGGAAACTGAGGTATAGGAGGTTTAGGTATATTGTTTAAGGTTTCCCAGTAGTAAGTAATCTACTCACTAGTTAATCCCAGAATCAGAACCAGGGAATCTAGTGCCAGAGGCCAATCCTTAACTGCTACACAAAATAGCCTACATGTGTTTGTTGAAATATCTATTCACCTATATCTACATCTATGCTTACATCTGTGTCTGTCTTTCTGTCTACTTATAGCTATACCTGCATATACATCTATAACTATAAAGGTGTTGGAGATTGGGACTGATGTGTAATATATATATATATATATATATTATATATAAAATAGATAACTAATAAGAACCTGCTGTATATAAGTGTGCTGCTGCTTCTGCTAAGTTGCTTCAGTCGTGTCTGACTATGTGTGACCCCATAGACGGCAGCCCAACAGGCTCCCCCTTCCCTGGGATTCTCCAGGCAAGAACACTGGAGTGGGTTGCCATTTCCTTCTCCAATGCATGAAAGTGAAAAGTGAAAGTGAAGAAGTCGCTCAGTTGTGTCCGACTCTTAGTGACCCCATGGACTGCAGCCTACCAGGCTCCTCCGGCCATGGGATTTTCTAGGCAAGAGTACTGGAGTGGGGTGCCATTGCCTTCTTCATATATAAGTGTACGTATGTATATATATGTATGTGTATATATACATATGTATGTATATATATGTATGTAAGTACGTCTATAGCACAGGGAACTCTATTCAATACTCTGTAATGACCTACACAGGAGAAGAATCTAAAAAAATTAGTGGATATATGTATGTGTATAACTGATTCACTTTACTATGCACCTGAAACTAATACAGCACTGTAAATCAATTATACTCTAATAAAAACATTAGAAAATGTGTAACTGTAAAGGTGTTAAGAAATGACATTCACTCAGATGACCACCCATTTAGTCATTTAAAGCTTGCGTTTATTCAAAAGCAGAGACATTACTTTGCCGACTAAGGTCCGTCTAGTCAAGGCTATGGTTTTTCCTGTGGTCATGTATGGATGTGAGAGGTGGACTGTGAAGAAGGCTGAGCGCCGAAGAATTGATGCGTTTGAACTGTGGTGTTGGAGAAGACTCTTGAGAGTCCCTTGGACTGCAAGGATATCCAACCAGTCCATTCTGAAGGAGATCAGCCCTGGGATTTCTTTGGAAGGAATGATGCTAGAGCTGAAACTCCAGTACTTTGGCCACCTCGTGTGAAGAGTTGACTCATTGGATAAGACCCTGATGCTGGGAGGGATTGTGGGCAGGAGAAGAAGGGGACGACCGAGGATGAGATGGCTGGATGGCATCACGGACTCGATGGACGTGAGTCTGAGTGAACTCCGGGAGTTGGTGATGGACAGGGAGGCCTGGCGTGCTGCGATTCATGGGGTCGCAAAGAGTCGGACACGACTGAGCGACTGAACTGAACTGAACTTTTATTATGAACCAAAGCAGTGAGTATTGTGGTTGTTGAGGCATCAGAGCAGGCTGAGAAAGAATAGTACCGGGTCAAAAGCAGAGTCTTTCTCTTCAAATCATCTTAACTAAGATATTAACATATCCCGGTATACATCTCAGGAGTGAAAGTGAGAATAGTACTTTGTTTTTAATTACCTTTAGCTGCTCCTGAATTTTCTATTTACTTTGGGAGAGTCAAGAACAAATACTAAAAGGTGCAGGTACATGTAGGCTATAACCAAGCTGTGTTTTCAGATGAATAAATATTGACATTATCTTGTTTTCCTGTCACCCCATCAAGATAGGTTCTGGGAGCTTTAATAATTAATCAAATTAGGACCTAAAAAATCATTCCCCTTTTAGGAAGTTTGTTTCTGTTAGCTATCAATTAACACTGATGACTTCAGCTCTCCTCTCAGCATGGTTCACAAAATGGGAAATGGAAAAGCGCCACAGTATGTTAATAGAGACGTAATACACATCACCTAATGAAGCATGAAGGCCTTGTTTATTCTGAACGCCATAATTATTTAAGAGCTTTTAAGTCCAATGTCAAACTTTGACTCTCGCCTACCTCTTTCTCACAACTGGAGTGATGCACTTAAGGTTTTATCTCAACTCGGTGCAGGTAATCCGAAAATAAACAGCTAATTAAATGTTTCTATTTGCCTAATTCTTTCATTACCATGAAAAGCTTTTGCCACTCTGGGCTCTGTCACTGAGAGATGCTTCTCAGCAACATTCAGAGCTGTGATTTACTGAGGGCCTACTATGTACAGGGTCTCGCAGGACGTGTCCTGCATCTTTTACCCTGTGCATTCTCCCCATCATCCTATGCATCACAGATGCGTCCTAGCTGTGTCTTGAGGATGCGTGTGTGTGTGCTCAGTCGCTTCACGTGTGTCCATTTCTGCGACCCCAAGGACTGCAGCCAGCCAGGCTCCTCTATCCATGGGATTCTCTAGGCAACACTGGAGTGGGTTGCCATACCTTCCTCCAGGGATCTTCCCAATCCAAAGATCAAAATTACATCTGTGTCTCCCACACTGCAGGTGGATTCTTTACCACTGAGCCACCGGGGAATCCCCTGAGGACACATAGGACTCAGCAATAGGACCTAGTGCCTTTTGAGCCAGCAAAGCAGAGTGTCTATGTGTGTGGGTCTGAGTTGGACTCTCTGGTTTCAAATCGTGGCTGTGTGACCTTGGGCAAGTTACTGACCCTCTCTGTGACTCGTTTACCATGTATAAAATGAAGGTGGTGACCAACATGAACCTCACCCACAGGCTTATTGCTTGGACCAACTGATATGCCTGTGCCAGGCACTGTGCCAGGCACATTCAGAACTATGCCAGGCACGCGTAACGTTCTGAAAATGTTAGCTATTGTTATGACTTACCTCTTTATACTGCAGTATATGGTCTCTGAAAAATGTTAACACTCACTGTGTATGTGGAAGAAGTTGAGGCCAAATACTGGTGGAGAAGAAAGATCAGCGAGCCAGGAACGGGGACTTTATCGTCTGTCTGTGTCTGCACTTACCTTGCTGGCTGGTGTGCGCGTGTGTGTGCTTAGTCGCTAAGAGGTGCCTGACTCTTTGCGACCCCATGGACTGTAGTCTGCTGGGGTACTCTGTCCATGGGATTCCATGAACTGTAGCCCACCAGTCTCCTCTGTCTGTGGGATTTCCCAGGCAAGAACACTGGAGTGGGTTGCCATTTGCTTCTCCACGGGATCTTCCCAACCCAGGGATTGAACCCACGTTTTCTGCCTTGGCAGGCAGGTTTTCACCACTGAACCACCAGGGAAGCCCACTCCCTGGCTGGCATCTGTGAGCATATGTGTTCTCTCTGTGGACTTTAGAGCCCTCATCTATACAAGGAGGTGGCCGGCTATTGCTCCAGCTTGGAAGATTACAAGCCATGTCAGCGTGACAGAGGGAGTTGAAAGTTGCTGGTGCATGGTATCCTGGTGGCAGGGAGTGAGTGCAGGATGCGCTCGTATGTGCTCTAGAAGGTGACAGTCAAACAAGACTTGTCCCTGTCCTCAGAGAACTTGTGATCTAGTGGAGGATCCAGGCACATAGAATACCTCCTAGGCAGGCACCAGGAGCTAAGCAAGCAGGAGAGGCAGAGTCATTTGAGGTTAGCAGGAGGGTTTCCTGCACTAAGTCATACTGGGGCCTCAAAGGATCTCTACCTGAGAGACCCTGACAGGTAGAGAGTAAGTGTGCCAGGGGCAGATGATAGCATTAATAAAGGCACAGAGTAGGTGACAAACAAGACGTGCACATTTGAGAAATGGTGTGTTGCACAGTGTGGTTCAAAACCAGGGACTATCTAGAAAAAATGTCACCTAGTGCAAAAGATTTGACTTTGGTTTGAATCTCAGCTTTCCCTTAATGATCATGAGATTCATAGACAAGCCACTTGCCTTTCTCAAACTCATTTTCCACATAAGAAAGTAGGAATCAGAGTCCTACCCAATTCACACTTACAACGATTGATATATGCAGGCCTGTGAAACACTGAGAACAGTGCCTGGCCCATATTAAGGGTGTGCTTATCACCAGGAGACAAAAATAAAGATAGATTGGGACCAATCTGTGTAGGACTTGGTCTATTCAAATGAGAAATATGGATCTTACTCTGTAAGTGATAGGGAGCCACAGGTCTTTCACGAGCAGGCCATCAACATGAGCTCTGCTCAGAGGCAGGGAAGCTGTCCCCCAAAGCTGCCTAGATGGGCAGGCATAAGGGCTCACTGGTGGGGTGAGCAGCACCTCAGTTACATGGCACTTTCCCACTGTGAGACGGAAAAGAGAGGCATCATTTCCAT
Source organism: Redunca redunca (assembly GCA_006410935.1). Lineage (NCBI taxonomy): Eukaryota > Metazoa > Chordata > Mammalia > Artiodactyla > Bovidae > Redunca > Redunca redunca. Next base: position 74,270 of record SJYQ01004205.1, read on the forward strand.
TTCACATATGAGCAAATGAAGCCTTAGAGACTCCAAATAATATGCCTAACAGTCTATTAATGACAGCAGTGGGATTGTAATCCAAGTATTTCTGGTCCAGAGCTCTGTGCTCCAATGGGATATGGGATAAGCTGGGGGAGCAGGGAAAGATCCCATATCAAAGAGGGAGGTTTTGGCCTTTGTTAGCACCTAAAAGGAGCTACTCCCAAGCATTTAATCTTTGTCAAAATGTAAATACATGCAGGGTGTGGAGGAAGGGTCGTTTTAGCCATACATCAGAGTACGTGGAGGAAAGAGCCTGAAGACTCTGCCACTCATCCCGGTGTGAAGTGGCCGGTGGGCAAGCAGGCGTGGAGAGAAAGTCAGCTGTGTGCGGTTTGCTTGGGGTCCCCTGCACTCTGTAGGAGTCTCACCTTCATGTTGTCGTCAGGACAGTGAGTTTTTTCTGTTCAGGATCTTTGATTCGGTGTTCCTCCTGTCCTCCTCAGGAAGGACGTTGGCAGACCGCACCCTAGTGGGTTTCAAAAGTCTGTCACAGCCTGTGCTCGTTGCCCAAGGGAAGGGCTGAGGTCTCCGCAAGTGAGACACAGAACATCCCTGGAGGCAGATTCCTTCTGCTGCCCTGACTTCCAGCCCAGACTCTGAGTGCTCTGAAGGTCCTGACACTCACAGGCTCAAACACCCTCAAGCCCCTGGCCAGGGATCCAGGCAGTGAGAACAGAGAGGTAGACTGTCTTTCAGGTCCTTGAAGCCTGCTGGGACAATGAAATTCCACCAGGTGATGTTTCTGTCTTGTAAACAAGTGCTCTAGATACATCCCCGAGTTGAAGAGGTTTACACAGCACCTCCTGACAGGCCCTCTGGATCTCTCCATACTGTGAGCACAAATTCACAGGGCTTCACTCAGCTGTGGGGAGAGGAATGTGATGACATTTTGGAAAATATTTTATTGTACCTTGAATTGTATAATTCTTGTCTTTTTTTGTTTTTTTTTTTTTTCATCTGAAACTTGAAGGTGACTGCTAGAATTTGGGGCTGTCTGTCAGGGTCCCAAGTAAATTGAGATTTATTTGTTGCTGCTGCCTGTCTTTCCTGCACCCTCCGGGTCACTTCTCATCCTCTCAAGCACAACTGGTGAGTCTTCATTGTTTCCAAGGCCTCAAGCCCCTTCACTTTGTGGCCTCGATCTTGCTCCTGCTGCATCTCATATTCTTGTCCCCAGTGTGCCTTAAGCTTCATATATATACTCTCAGTCTCGTTTTCACAGCCCATCAGCCTTGTCTACCTCTTTGCCTTTCTCTCATCTCCTCTGCTTGGTAAGCCCTTTGGCAATGTTGGCTACCTGTGAAAATCTCCCTCACCAAAGACTGCATCCTCCTTGAAGTTTCTCAGATCACTGTCCAGTGAAAATGATGTTCCATGCTCTCAGAGCCAGTACTCAGGCTATTGGCTTTTTAAAAAATTCATTTGTTTAATCAGTCATTCTATTTTCCCCAAAGCTACTATATTTAGAGCTCTGGGTTGGCCCTTGTGGGCTTCCCTGGTAGCTTGGATGGTAAAGCGTCTGCCTACAATGTGGGAGACCTTGGGTTCGATCCCTGGGTCGGGAAGATCCCCTGTGGTAATGAACATTAAAGAGAGGCAGGCAAAATGTCAAGAGAGAAGAGTGTGATGATACAGTAGCTAATTGCACAAAGGGTCATACTTTCTTTCAGCAGATGGTATATTTGCAAGAGGTAGAGTAGTATAAAGAAAAAGTGCTTGGTCATTGTTCAAAGAAATCTGGATACTATTCACACTAACTAGCTGTGGAATTGAACTTCGGGTTCTTCTTCTATAAACGGGGATAATATCTCCCGGGAAGTATGTTGTGGGATTGAACTGAACAGTAAATACAATGTGCTTAGCTCACGGCATGAGCTCAAGTAACCAACCTTCATGCCTAACTTTGCTAAATGGTAAATGTTTGAGTAATCAGAATTTAGTCTACAGAAAAATATTAGATGTTGTCTGTGAATCTGAAATTAAGATGATAAAAATCCACTCACAATGAGAATACAGGCAAGAAAAGCATCATGTAGAAGATGAATTTTTCAGGGGATAGTCTTGATCATTATTATTTACTACTGTCTAAAAGATGTTAACCAACCAGTATTTACTAGCCTATCCTGTGACTAAGCTGGGCCCAAATAAAAACAAATACATAAAGTTGAAATAGTCTGAAAGGAAGAAATATTGACCAAGGAAAGCAGGTTCTGGGGATAGAAGGGAATTGGATTTTTAAGATGAAAAAACAAGGTGAGTATGGATTGGTAGGAAATTATTAAAGAAAAGAGTAAATAAACCTTTAAGATGAAAAATATAAAAAACTTAAGCCAAACAGAGAAAGACAAATACTGCTTGGTATCACTTTTATTTGGAATAGTAAAAAAAAAAAAAAAAAATCAAACTCAGAGAAGCATAAAGTAGAAAGAAAGTGGTTGCTACAGGTTGGTGAAAAGGTACAAACTTTCAGTTATACAATGAATAAGATTTGAGGATCTAATGTCAAACAGTTGATAGCATTGTACTGTATAATTGAATATTGCTAAGAAAATAGAGCTTAAATGCTCTCACCAAAATGGATGTGCTAAATAACTAGATGGTGGGAATTCTTCCACAATGTGTAAGCATATCAAATCACCAGGATATACACTTTAAATGTCTTACCATTTTGTCAATTATACCTCAATAAAGCTGAAAAAGTACAACAAAACTCTTCACCTTAGTTCCTTTGATCATCAATGTTTGAAGGATAGTACTTAAGGGGAAGAGGCCCAACGCAAGGTGGCAACCACTTTCTTTACCCCGTAAGTGGGGGAGGTTTTATCCTAGCTTATTTCTGCTCTAGAGTCTATTACCTCCAAATGTAATTTACTGTTTCCTCTCTCTTGTGGGACTGTGAGATCCTTGAGGGCAAAGGACAAGATTTTATTTTATTTTTTTTTTTAAGTTTCATTGGGGTGCAGTTGTTTTATAACGTTGTGTTAGTTTCTGATGTATAGCAAAATGAATTAGCTATACGTATACCTACATTCCCTCTTTTTAAGATTTCTTTCCCATTTAGGTCCTCACGGAACACCAAGTAGAGTGCCCTCTGCTATACAGTAGGATCTCATTAGCTATCTGTTTTATACATAGTAGTGAATATATGTCAATCCCAATCTTCCAATTCATCCCCCCGCCCCCCTTTCTCCCCTGGGTGTGTCCATACGTTTGTTCTCTATGTCTGTGTCTCTATTCTGCTTTGCAAGTAGGTTCATCTGTACCATTTTTATAGATTCTACATTTATGCATTTATATAAATGAAATCCTGTATATGGAATTTCATTTCTGTCTGCTGTCCTGGGTCTTGCCTTGAGCCAATGCCTATAAATGACAGTGGGGAGACAACGAGGGGACTGATAGGAGGAGAAGAAAAAGGGGAGAGAAGATAGAGAGAGTGAGATGATTAAATTAGGTAAAGTGTGGGAGAAACAAGACAATTTCCTCTCCCTTCTTCATTTTGGAACTTCATCTGGTTAGCTTAAGTTGTTAACTTTGAACAGAATTTGCAGACCCTTGCAGAGAGATAACCTCAGTGGTTCTCAAACATGAATGAGTAGAAAAGCCCTTTTGAGCCCAGGAATTTGCATTTATACAAGTCCCCCATCCAATCCAATCCTGGAGCAGGGAGTCCCGGAACTGCACTTTAAGAAACGTTGTGTTGGACTGTGAGAGTCTTGAGAGCAGGCACAGCGTGAAGCACTATTGAATTACTCTCGTGGGCACAACTACGGCAGAGAAGGGACAACTTATTCCATATCTGGGCATTTAATGGCCAAAATGCACTGATAGTCAACAAGAAAGGGTAGAAATTTGCAACAAGAGTCTAGCTTCCTAGTCAAATATATATGAATAATAAATGCATGCTAACTTGTTCAAAACAGAATAAAGAAGAAATACTCATTACAATAAAAAAGAAAAAGAAATGCTGCATTACTTCCAGCAGCATGGCCTACCATTCATGCAGTCAAAGAATATGTATTGAGGCCTGTTATGTGCCTAGTGCTGTGTTGGAGGCTTTTGCGGAGCTTATAACTGACAGGAGAACAGTGCGGAGTTCTAAGATAACTTCAGTTCAGTTCAGTTCAGTCGCTCAGTCGTGTCCAACTCTTTGCAACCCCATGGACTGCAGCACACCTAAGATAACAAGACAGGCAGAAGCCCTTCTTACTCATGAGGAAATGAGCCCCAGAGAAGCACTCTTCTCACTCCACGTCAGAACCTTTCTGACATAAATGAATAAGACATGTGAGTATGTGAACATAAAATACACATCAAGAATCTGCTTTACTGTCTTCTCATTCTAGCCATTTCCCTTTGAGGAAAGAAGAGGAACCAGCCAGGGGGCTTTTCACTGTTACTCACAGAAAGTGCCTTGACTGTGTTTTTCATTATGCTGCATATTCTATTATTCTTTACCATGCCACCACTTAGGAAGCCCTGCCCTCTGGGGGGATAGGAGAAGGCAGTGGCACCCCACTCCAGTACTCTTGCCTGGAAAATCCCATGGACAGAGGAGCCTGGTAGGCTTCGGTCCGTGGGGTCGAGAAGAGTCAGACACGACTGAGCGACTTCCCTTTCACTTTTCACTTTCATGCATTGGAGAAGGAAATGGCAACCCACTCCAGTGTTCTTGCCTGGAGAATCCCAGGGACGAGGGAGCCTGGTGGGCTGCCGTCTATGGGGTCACACAGAGTCAGACACGACTGAAGTGACTTAGCAGCTGGGGGGATAACTTCAAGTATGAGACTGTTGGGCTTCCCTGGTGGTTCAGATGGTAAAGAACCTGCCTGTCAATGCAGGAGACATAAGAGATGCTGGTTTGATTCCTGGGTCAGGAAGATCCCCTGGAGGGGGGCATGGCAACCCACTCCAGTATTCTTGCCTGGGAAATCTCATGGACAAAGGAGGCTGGAGGGTTACAGTCCATGGGGTCGCAAAGAGTTGGACACAACTGAGTGACTAATGCTTTCATTTTCACTTTATGAGACTTACCAATCTTCTCTGCATTGATAATTTTGTCTTAAGAGCAAAGATTTGAGGCCCAGATTCTGGCTCCAACACCCTGGCTCTAGCAGTAAGATCACACTAGCTGTGTGATCTTAAATAGGTCACATAATCTCCAAGACAAGGTCTTTTCATCTGTAAAATGGCAGTAAAAATGGTACCTGCCTAATAGGATTTGATCAGTGAATTCACGTAGAATATTAAATACAGATTCTGATATGTGTTCAACAAGTCTTCGCGTTGGTTTTTGCTGCTGCTGTTATTATGTCACTCTCTACATCCTTTCAAATAATGAGTCCCTTATGGAAGTCTCCCCTTGTGTGTGATGCCTCTCCCAGGGGCTTATTCTCTAGAGGAATATTTCTTGCTTCCTTTCAACACACTTGCACTGACATGTGCTTGGTACCCAGCAAGTTGTCAGGTGCTACGGAGTTCACTGTTTTTAGGAAGTTCACAATCTGATGGTGGAGGTAGGCACCTACACTACAGACCATGGCTCACAGCAGAATAAAGGCAGTGCTAAGAAAAGGAATCAGGGTGGTGCTGTGAGGGGACAGGAAAGCTTGGGTGGGTCAGGGAAGTGTCCACAACAGAGGTGGCATGTACACTGGAGCAGGATGTCAGAACTGAGAACAAAGAGAGAAGCAGGCGAAGGACATTTCATGCCTAGGATTTAGGACTTGGATCTTTAAGACAGAGACCATGGGAGGTTTGCAAGAAGGGCCATAGGAGATTAAGACTGCTTTCAGACAAGAATGCCAGCAGCATTGAGGGATGGGGTGAAGTGAGTTTCTGTTCTCTGTACTATCTTACCTTTATCGATCGCAAGTGTCACAAAAGCAGTGAGAGGTGAAAGAACATGGCATCTTTGGGAAATGACTCAGAGTCTACTGCACGGTCAAGGTCAGGCTGTGTGAAAAGAGGTGAGAGGAGATGAGGCTGGAGGGCTAGGCTGGGACCCATAGACGGCTGGGCTAGGAAGTCCACTTCCTTCTGAGAACAGGGGAGGCTATTGGCAGTGTGAGAGGGAATGTCCTATGACCACCCTGGAATGGTACGTTCAACACACACATAGACATTTGGACAGATCTATCAGCAGGCTGAGATTTTTGGAAAATCTATTTCAGAACCAAGAGGTTTAGGCCAGAATGCAGAAGGTTTCAAATCCATGTTGAGGGACTTCCCTGGCAGTCCATTGGTTAAGACTTCATGCTTCCAAAGCAAGGGCCATGGGTTCAGTTCCTGATTGGAGAACTAAGATCCCACATGCCATGTGGCCACAAAGAATGAAAAAAAGGAATCAAATCCATGTTGAAAAGTTTGCACATTATCCTGAAGAATGAGAAGTTTCATAAGGACTATGACAAGTACTATTGTGGCTGACTTGGTGCCCCACTCAGATGCCTTTGCAACTCAGGCATGAGTCCCAGCTTCTGTGTGTTGGTCATAATATTTACAGCTGTGTCACATCACAGAAGAAGGGGAGTCTTTCCAGGGATAGACCTCAGCACATGACTAGTTGACACAGAGTACAGAAGGCTAGTTAGTTCCCTTGTTTTGGGATTGGGAATTAACTCTGTGGGTGATTTGTACTACTGTGGGATTGGATATTCTGAGTTTTTCCCCTGCCCTGCTCTGCTTTCCTTATTCTCTTTACCCAGAGAGCCCTTTCTCCAGTAAATCACCGGAACAAGAACCCCAGCCTCAGGCTCAGCTTCTAGGGAGATTGACCTCAGTAAGATATATGCTAACCTGCCTTGAAAAAGTAAAAGTGGCCTATGGTGTCTGACTCTTTGCAATCCTATGTTCTGTAGTCCTTCAGGTTCCTCTGTCCATGGGGATTCTCCAGGCAAGAATACTGGAGTGGCTTGCCATTCACTTCTCCAGTGATCTTCCTGACCTAGGGATCAAACCCAGGTAGCCTGCATTGCAAGCAGATTCTTTACTGTCTGAGCCACCAGGGAAGCCTGCTAACCTGTCTTAGGAGTTGTTAACTCCCATAGCAGAGTTTAGGCAAATCGAAGAAAGAGATTAAAAACTGCATTTTCTTTCAATTTTAGTAGGAGTTTATAACAATGACTTATCCATCAGCACTGGCTATCCTGATTTGCCGATTTTTGTCTCTTCCATTAGTCTACCATTTGTTTTATCATAGGCAGCACCTTTCACAGTGCCTGCAAAGAGCTAAGAAACAAAATTTTCCTGGCTATCTCTGGTCAATACTGCTAAGATTTTGAACATTTTTCTGAGAAGTAAAGCAACAGAAGCAAGTCATCTTGTACTCATTGAAAATCTGAGTCTAATTATGTACACACATGCACACCCACAAACACCCAACCTTCGTCAGCCTGACATTCTAGCACAGTGCTGATAAATATTTGTGTTTAATGGCACTTAGGGGAAGCATTTTGATTTCTAAACATTGGCTGGTGAGTAATAATTTTGCCAAGAGCACAGCAAGAATTTTGCAATCTTGACTATTCCTAGGTTTGTGATGACACACAATTATTCCAAACTGCAGAAAGAAGTAGAGAGGAAATTCTTTAAAGAGCTTGTCACCAGGGTATCATTTCCTTAGGAATAGGGATGGGAGCACCAACTGAATTACAGGGAAGTACAGCTTTGCATTTTAACAACCATTATTCTTGCTTTTACATAAGCATGTGAGCCTTCTGAAGCACTCAGTTTCTGCACTGGAGCAAAAGGAGCAATAGTGGGTTTTGCCCCGGTTCACCTCTGCCAGGGTTTTGTTTCATTTTTTTTTTTTTCCCTTAAAGTGTCTACTTTGTATAGATCAGAAGAAGGATTCTTAGTTGCTGTCTGAACTTGAACAAGTTGCCAGCCTGCAAAAGAGGGCAGATGTGTGAACCGGGATGAGTGTAATAGGCTGGAGAGGTCAGTACACCAGGTTCTGTTGGCTGTGTCACTTTGGATGAAAGAGTTTCCATCCCAGGGTCTCAATGTCCATAGATCTAAAATGAGAACTATTGTACGCCTGTGGCAGGGTTGTGGTGAGGATAACTGAGGTGACCCGTGTACACCTTCATAGAAAGAGCACTTGATTCATGTAGACTCTTCTCCAAGTGCCAGGTTCTGAGTCAAGCTCTCCAACTCCACACCTCTTGGAGTCCCAGAGCTTCTAGGAAAGCCTGCAGTGTAGCTGAAGGGTCCTGGCTGGGGACATTGTGAGCTGTGGTCCCCTCTCCCTGCCACTCCTGTGCTATGGCTATTTGAGAGATATGGTGCCTTCTGTGAAATGTCCTTCATACCTTCCTTTACCTTCTGTGTGTCTGGCCTTCAACACCTCTGCCTTTGGAACCCTTATTTGTCCCTGAGCATGGGTGGCCTTGTTTCAGTTATGTTTTCTGATGCATATGTCCTAACTCCCTAACCAGGGCATAAACTTCCTGAGCTTAGGGACTAGCCATATTAATCTCTGTAGCCAAGTCCCAACCTCAGGTTCACACAATGAGCCCAACATACAGTGAATGACAACTGGGTACTGATGGACTGATGGAGTTGGACCACTTTCTGTAAATTAGACTCTTGACTTAGAATATGACTTACTCAGTGTTGTTATTTACTTTAGACAGTTATTTCCTGTGGCCCTGTTGTATACAAGGCCCAGTTCTAAGCCCAAGGAAAATAGTGTAAAGATAATAGATTAGATGAGATCCCTGTTCTTATTGGGGCTTCCCAGGTAACACAGTCAATGGAGTCACTACATCTAGAATGAGGATAATGGTAGCCCTTTGTGACAGGGCTGCTGACCGCATCAATGGCATCCATAAGTTGAGAACACTTTGATTCTAGGTAAAAACAAATGTTCAGGAAATGGGAATGACTACTTATTGTCACTGCTATCGTTCAGCAACTGGAAACTTTTAGAGGAGAGAACAGCACTGATCCTCTCCATCTTCATACCCAGAGAGTGACTCTGGTGAAGGTTTCAGGATAACAGCTTTAGACCAGATAACAGCCTGGACACTTCCCAGATGTGACACAGGAGTGAGCAGAGTAATCAATAATAGCTGCTTTTGTGAACTGAGCATTCACTGTGTGCCATGTGCTGTGATGGATACCAGACTTGCCTTTTCATATCATTCTGTCAACAGCTTATGGGGCAGGTGAGGACACTGAGGTTCAGAGCAACTGGTCCCTGGTGGCGCTAAAACCATTAGATGTCATTTAGGGGGCTCTGAAGGGCTCTGGTCCACTCCAGTACTCTTACCTGGAAAATCCCATGGATGGAGGAGCCTAGTAGGCTGCAGTCCATGGGGTAGCTAAGGGTTGGACATGACTGAGTGACTTCACTTTCACGCATTGGAGAAGGAAATGGCAACCCAATCTAGTGTTCTTGCCTGGAGAATCCCAGGGATGGGGGAGCCTGGTGGGCTGCCATCTATGGGGTCACACAGAGTCGGACACGACTGAAGCAACTAAGCAGCAGCAGAAGGGCTCGGGTACCATAGTCCTTTATGTCTCTGCACAGAGGAGAATTCAGCGAGAGTAAAGTGATAGGTAAGAAGTGATAGGACGTGTGTGGTTTCCAAGCTGGTGGGTGAGAAACGCTGTGCCTAAGAGCTTAGTGGACTACAGTTTTAGAATCAAAGGAAAAGTGGGGAAAGGGAGAAAAACTTCTTTGTCTTTCTTGAGTAGACATCATGTTTCCATCATCCGTTCCTCTTCCAGGTTGTGCAGGGGAGCTTTTTTTTTTTTTTTTTTGTCTCTATCTGGTCAAGCTAGGTTCACAAATTATTGGTTTTTATGTGTGTACAGAGCACACATAAAACTAATTTATTGAGCTCACTGAGCAGTGTGTAGGTCGCATCCCACCACTGTTATACTGTTTGGGGATATGTCTTATGCTCCCACTTCTTTGTGCTAAAGAAGCCTGCTTGGTTATGTGGTTAAGCAAACCTGCTTTCTTGAGTAATCATTAACTTACAGGGGTTTCCCATACTTTTTCTACTTATAATCCCCTAGTGGGTAATCTATTTAATCATCTACTTTGTACTTTTACTGTGCTCTATCAGAATCTGACCCCAAAGCTCATGCTCTTGAGGCAAGTCAAATACTTGCAGAATTAGAGAGTCTTACCTCTGACCACCTCACTGGAGACAACCAGTCTGAGAATGTCAGTCAGAGTGCCTACCCTGTGAGTATGGGAATACTGGATGGAGACTAGAGTTAGGTGAAGAGCGTGAGGGAAAGACTGTTTGGAAGGTGTGGAGTCAGTAAAGGGAAAAGTGTCCATCTCTCTTTCTCTGCACACATACCTCCTGTCTATGCGTGCACGCACACACACACACACACACACAAACACACACACACACCGTATCAGTGACACACAGCATATCACTTAGGGCCATTAAGCCTGGATTAAGTACTTGATCTTTAACCAACTGAAGTGTGACCTTGGGCCACTCACGTACCTATGAGTTCTGTCTTCTATAAAATGTAGAGTCAGATGTTTCCCAACTTCCTCACGGGCAGTGTGAGGCTCATATCTCACAGATAACGTACATGAATGTTCTGTGTAAGCAGTTGAGCAGTGCAAATGATATTTGATGTTTTAAAATCACTTTATAGCCCACACTACCAAGATTTTGGATTATCTCCCTCCCATGAGACTTCCCTCCCTTCCCAGGAAGGCATAATCATCCTCTTACCACTGATTCTATCTCTTGGGATGCTGGTGTGGAGCCCTGGAAGGACAAATTGCATTAATTTAGCTCCAAAAATATTTGAGTGGATCAATTTCCTGAGTGTTGTCAAGTGTCAAATGTGTGGCCAATGAATTTTAGTGAAGAGTAATGGCCCACTTCTATCAAGAGGCAATGAGGCAGGCGGTAGGAGGGGTGGGAGAGCCGCCAGCCTCCACGAGCTGCTCTGCAGTTCACAGGCAGAGAGGCATCCATCAAAAAGAGAAGAGATGGTGGAAAGCCTTAGTCACCACGCTTTTCTTTGTTGGAACAAAGCAATCGCTGTGTTAACCTGATTCTAGCCAGCTGTTCAGGTTGTTGACTTGGCAATTATTTTATCCCTCTCTTTGTTTGCTCTCACCTTAATGGGGTGATTAGGGCTGCAGGCATTCATCAAATGCCCTGGGTACCTAAGAACTCAGCCTCCCTGGAGGACTGGTGAGGCGACATGCAAGAGGGGCCTAACGCAGGGCTGAGGGTGTGGGGCTGAGTGATAAAGATCTTAGTGCTTCTTCCTGGAGAGGTTCATGCACGACTGGGTCTGTTGCTGCTATGTTTCTCTGGAGAACACACCACCATGAGGAGAGCCAGGCCTGCCGCCCAAGCCACTGGGCTGACTCATTGGCCTCTCTGAGCCTCCTTCACCTCATCCACAGAATAGCGATGATGATGATGTCTACTCCTCAAGGCTGTGTGCTGTGCTGTGCTTATCGCAAATACACCGGTTCATTCCTTGAGTCCTTCAACATGTGTTAACTGAGCAACTACTTTGTGTCAGAGAGCATGCTGAGACTTGGGACTATAGCAAAATGGTGAAGATGCTGGTCCCCAGGGAGCTCACATTATATATATATATATATATATATATATATATAAATGTATGGTAAGTCAGTTGGTGAAGAGTGCCATGGAGGAAAAGCATGTGATGGAAGTGCCAGGTGGAGTGGAGGCACCTATGTCACCAGGAAAGATGAGGTTAGAAAGGCATGACACAGGTAAGGAGCAAGTCAAGCAAACCGCTGCGGAAAGAGTGTTCCCAGTAGAGGAAACCGCGAGTGCCAAGTGAGAGAGCGTTTGCAAATATTTTATCAGTAGTAAAGGATTGTCTCCACATGCGCAGTTATAACTCTTAAATCCAGTTAGTCTGATAGCAGAGACAGAACTCTTCCCTAAGTGTGTTCCTGCCTCAGTGTTGTACAGATCTCTCTGAAGGCTCATCACAAGTCTCAGCACCTCAGCAGTTCATGGAACTCCTTGGAGAAAGACAAGGGGTCTCCCTGTGATTTGGATCTGTATATCATTGTTTCTATCACTAACCATTTCTGAGCCCATGTCTAAAAGAGCTATAAGCAATTAACAAGTCAATAAGTTTTTCAAAAGTCAGATCACTTTTGCATTTCTCAAAGAAAAAAGAAAACAAAACTAGTTACTGACTCTTTACTTTTCACTTTTCATCTGGTTGTGGTGGAATGGCAAAGTGTGCCTCCTTGGTAGAAAATGTACGTTTCTACTGACATTTAGAAATGGCTCTGAGAGCTCTGGAGAAAAGGTTCCCTAGATGTGCAAGAACTTTCAATTATTCTGCTTGGAAAAATCATTTTTTAGAGATGCTTTTTGGTGTCAAGAGGCCTCAGCTGAGGCAGGTGGGAGAGTTAATGAGCAGAATTGATAATGACAGGTAGGAAAATTGGCTGCCAGTCAGGAAATGGCAGGAATGTCAGCAGGGAGAGGAGGGAGGATGGATTAGAGACGAGAAATAAAGATGGGCTGCAGTTGGGAAAATACTCCAGCTACTGACATCAGCTAGTGCCTGCTCGAGACTGGGGGACAGAGCTCAGAGACACATCATCATTTAGAACTTAAGAAACCACAAGGACTTTCTGATTTTATCATCTTATGTTAGTTCTTACTTTACAAACTTAAATGAATTTAGGGCTAGTAAAGAGTGTCAGCCAACATGGTTAAGTCTGTCATTCTCTGCTGAGCCCCAAGGTGAGTTGATTATTCCCAGCTCGTTTTCTTTCAGCCTTTCTGTGGTTAGTAGCAAAGATAAGCCTGTCCTCCAGCCTTGTGCTAGTGAGCTAGAAAAAAACCTCTGGCCCAATAGTTACATTATACAAGGGAGAATGCTCAATGCCATGAGGACAGAAATGACTTTGCCCAGGATTCTCAGGAACTTGGTGGAAAAGTCAGGACTATGGCTCATGTTAGGGGATTTTTCTATCATTTATAGTGCTCAAGAAGCCTACCCCATGTTCATTACTTGTGATTTGTTGAATGGCCAGTTCATCAATGTTTCACCCAGGAAACTTATAGAGACATATTTGCCCTCTGGCTAATAGTCAATTGACAGCTATACCTACACCTAGGAAAACTGGATTCTGAAATCTTTGGAGAAGCACGTCAATCAAAGTTGGTAGGATGGGTGAAGTTGGAAGACATGCGTTCACATCCTGACTGATCACATCCTGGCTCTGGGGCTTGGGATAAGATTTAGAATCATGGACACATGGGGCCAGGAAGGAGATTAATGGATATCCAAGCCAATTCTTCTTCCTTTAATAGACCCCTGTATCATACCTCTGAGAGGTCCTCTGGTCCTGTGATAGGGCAGGGTGCTAGAAAGTTTATTCTTACACCGATCCAAACTCATCAGTTCAGTTCAGTTCAGTCGCTGAGTCGTGTCCGACTCTTTGCAATCCCATGAATTGCAGCACACCAGGCCTCCCTGTCCATCACCAACTCCTGGAGTTCACTCAGACTCATGTCCATCAAGTCGGTGATGCCATCCAGCCATCTCATCCTCTGTCATCCCCTTCTCCTCTTGCCCCTAATCCCGCCTAGCATCAGAGTCTTTTCCAATAAGTCAACTCTTCGCATGAGGTGGCCAGAGTATTGGAATTTCAGCTTTAGCATCAGTCCTTCCAAAGAATACCCAGGATTGATCTCCTTCAGAATGGACTGGTTGGATGTCCTTGCAGACCATGGGACTCTCGAGAGTCTTCTCCAACACCACGGTTCAAAAGCATCAATTCTTCAGTGCTCAGCTTTCTTCACAGTCCAACTCTCACATCCATACATGACCACTGGAAAAACCATAGCCTTGACTAGCTGGACCATTGTTGGCAAAGTAATGTCTTTGCTTTTCAATATGCTATCTAGGTTGGTCATAACTTTCCTTCCAAGGAGTAAGCGTCTTTTAATTTCATGGCTGCAATCACCATCTGCAGTGATTTTGGAGACCCCCAAAATAAAGCCTGACACTGTTTCCACTGTTTCCCCATCTATTTCCCATGAAGTGATGGGACCAGATGCCATGATCTTAGTTTTCTGAATGTTGAGCTTTAAGCCAACTTTTTCACTCTCCTCTTTCACTTTCATCAAGAGGCTTTTGAGTTCCTCTTCACTTTCTGCCATAAAGGTGGTGTCATCTGCATATCTGAGGTTATTGATATTTCTCCCGGCAATCTTGATTTCATCTTGCGCTTCTTCCAGCCCAGTGTTTCTCATAATGTACTCTGCATAGAAGTTAAATAAGCAGGGTGACAATATACAGCCTTGACATACTCCTTTTCCTATTTGGAACCAGTCTCTTGTTCCATGTCCAGTTCTAACGGTTGCTTCCTGCCCTGTATATAGGTTTCTCAAGAGGCAGATCAGGTGGTCTGGTATTCCCATCTCTTTCAGAATTTTTCCTGTGGCTCAGATCATGAACTCCTTATTGCCAAGTTCAGACTTAAATTGAGGAAAGTAAGGAAAACCACTAGACCATTCAGGTATGACCTAAATCAAATCCCTTATGATTATACAGTGGAAGTGAGAAGTAGATTTAAGGGACTAGATCTGATAGATAGAGTGCCTGATGAACTATGGATGGAGGTTCGTGACATTGTAGAGGAGACAGGGATCAAGACCATCCCCATGGAAAAGAAATGCAAAAAAGCAAAATGGCTGTCTGGGGAGGCCTTACAAATAGCTGTGAAAAGAAGAGAAGTGAAAAGCAAAGGAGAAAAGGAAAGATATAAGCATCTGAACGCAGAGTTCCAAAGAATAGCAAGGAGAGATAAGAAGGCCTTCTTCAGCGATCAGTACAAAGAAATAATAGAGGAAAACAATAGAATGGGAAAGAATAGAGATCTCTTCAAGAAAATTAGAGATACCAAGGGAACATTTCATGCAATGATGGGCTCGATAAAGGACAGAAATGGTATGGACCTAACAGAATCAGAAGATATTAAGAAGAGGTGGCAAGAATACATGGAAGAACTGTACAAAAAAGATCTTCACGACCCAGATAATCACGATGGTTTGATCACTCCCCTAGAGCCAGACATCCTGGAATGTGAAGTCAAGTGGGCCTTAGAAAGCACCACTGTGAACAAAGCTAGTGGAGGTGATGGAATTCCAGTTGAGCTGTTTCAAATCCTGAAAGATGACGCTGTGAAAGTGCTGCGCTAAATATGGCAGCAAATTTGGAAAACTCAGCAGTGGCCCTAGGACTGGAAAAGGTCAGTTTTCATTCCAATTCCAACGAAAGGCAATGCCAAAGGATGCTCAAACTACTGCACAATTGCACTCATCGCACATGCTAGTAAAGTAATGCTCAAAATTCTCCAAGCCAGGCTTCAGCAATACGTGAACCATGAAATTCCAGATGTTCAAGTTGGTTTTAGAAAAGGCAGAGGAACCAGAGATCAAGTTGCCAACATCCACTGGATCATGGAAAAAGCAAGAGAGTTCCAGAAAAGCATCTACTTTTGCTTTATTGACTATGCCAAAGCCTTTGACTGTGTGGATCACAGTAAACTGTGGAAAATCCAAACTCATAAACTCCTCTTAAAAAATTCCTCCAATATTATCGATACTTCTCCGGACCTCAGTTTTCTCTTATTTGAAAACTGGTTATCAGACTGTTCTGCCTCCCTAATGGGGTATCAGTAAGGTTACATAAAAAAATACAATTAAACAATATAAAAAGCAGTAGTGATATAGTCAAAAGTACACTGGAAATCATTCCTATTAGTATTGACTGTGAGACCGAAAAGTCGCTTTGAGCTTCAATTTCCTGCTCTATGAAATAGAAATGGAAATACTTGACCTTTTTCCTTGTCAGAAATTTTGTTAGGGTTCAACAAAGAAAGTAAGACAGAAAAGAGACATGATGTAGCCAAAGGAACATTACACTGGGACCAGAAAATGCCAGATTGCTGCCTTTTAATCACCATACATTTACACAGAAATCCTCCAATCTCTAAGCCTTAATTTCCCAACTAGCAATGTAGAATTAGTTGATATTTGTGCTTTTTTGTTCATTTTTTTCCTATAGTTTTTTGTAAAGTTGTGAAAAATTAGTTGAAATAATTGATCTGTGATTTGCACCGTCACTCTGGGGCACACGCAAGGTTCCTGAGCACATGCCTTCCCACTGCATTTCTAAAGCTGCCCTACTCCTCCAGGGACAGTCTTTACACTGATGCACCATGTGATCAAGAGGGAGATTTTTGCTGGTGTCTGACTACCAAGATAAGCATCTCAGGCAAGCCCTGGGGGTGCTTAAGGCTGAACACTTGACTTTCACAGAACAAAAGGCAGTACTCCATTCTGGCCATACTCATGATGAATTTAAAAATACAGTACAGTCAAGACACTTTTCCCTCTGGACCTCAGCCACCATCTTGCCTGTCACTATGAAGACCTTTCATTCAGCAATAGGCCAAGATTCAGACTCCAGCTTAGACGCACTCTTTGGTTAAAAATGTCAGAGCTAGACGCAACCTTAGATCATCTGATCTACCCTCTTTGATTGTGTAGATGGGGGAATCTAAGGCTCAAGGGAATTCCTGCCCTAGGCTAAGTAGTTGTTATTGTCATAGCCGGGCCTGGAATTCAAGGCTTCTAACTTCAAATACAGTGCTTTTTTATTCACATTGTACTGTTGTACCTCAACAAATATTGAGGTCAAATTACCTGTTAGATACTGGGTCAGACTTCATTAAGTTCCAACAGTAAACAAAGCCGGTCCTTGTCCCCCAAAGCTTAGAGAGTAATTAAGATGATAAACATTAAAATAATAATAATAGTAACTAGTCCAAGAAAAGTTCCATCCCATTCCTCTTTGTATTTCATCTTCTCAAAAGCCTTCTGTGTACAAGTGGAGCCAAATTTTCAACTCTTCAAACTCATTTCTAAAATGGGCACATTGATATATTCATTCACGCACTTATCATTAAATATGTTAACACCTACTCCTACCACAGTATTTTAACAAGGTCTGTGCACTATCAATGGCACTTTAACACAGAAATTAAGGCTCTACCCCTGGCAAGCACATAGA
Source organism: Redunca redunca (assembly GCA_006410935.1). Lineage (NCBI taxonomy): Eukaryota > Metazoa > Chordata > Mammalia > Artiodactyla > Bovidae > Redunca > Redunca redunca. The sequence goes on from SJYQ01004205.1 coordinate 91,400, forward strand.
TTTAATAGGTCCAAAGTAAGGTTAGAGAGTCTGCATTGTGAACAAACTCACCCAGGTGACTGACAAGTGGCCACATTGAGAATTCATAGCTTCCTATGTACGAAATACCATACAAGACACTAGAAAGCAGAGATACTTAAAGCCTACCCTTATTCTCAGGGAACTTCAAATTTAGTTGGAGATGGGAGTTCAGACAGATAAGTTAACTGGCTGAGAAGTCTACAGTCTGAGAAATGTTATCCCAGAAGCAAGCACTAGAGCCAGGGAATATGGCATGGGGGCACATAAGTCATCTTGAGGCAACTGGGGGAGGTTCCTTGGAGGGGGAGATGCTTGAGCTGGATCTTAAAGGATGTATATGAGTTAGCTCATGGGCAGGGTGCTGTGGGTAATTTAGGGACAGGGAAAAACAGGAAGAAGTAGATGGATGTACTCAGGGAATTGCCAAAGAGAATGGGACAGCAGGAGGAGTGGTGAGAGGTAAGACTGATGAGGAGGATGGGGATCAGCCCTTGGAAGGCTTTATCCTCTGGGCGATGGGAAGGAGCCAGGGATTTATTATAGGCAGAATGACAGATCCGACTTCATCTTCAGAAGGTAACTTTGGCAGCTTTGTCGGGAACGGATTAGGACTCAGGGAAAGACAAAGGGAGATGGGAGGCAGAGGCGGTGATAAATGCTGCTTGCCGTCCTGCACAGGGCTGTGGGAGATCATGTTTGACCAAGGGAGATCACTTGATAAACAGCATCTCTCTTCAGAAAGAAGACAAGTGCCATTACTTTCATTACCTGTCACGACTTTCAGAGCAGGGTCATGGTGGAAGGAAATGACTGAAAGGTGGCTGGTTTAAGAGTTAGAAGAGGGGAAGGGAGGGAGGTGGGAAGAGAACGGAGGAATACTTGGTGTCAAACAGTGTTTAAAATATCCTTTTTGCATCACACTAGCTCTTAATTGGCACCAACTACCGAGGGGCTGATTGATCCCAGCAAGAGTCCGGCAAAACAGATAATTTCTTACAAGCTTCTGAAATTCATGAACCCTGAGGGGTCCCTACACACCAAGCTTTGTTGTTGTTGAGGTTTTGGGTTTTCTTGAAGGGATAAGTATCCAAGGGTGGCAGGTTTGGGTTTTTTTTTTTTTTCCCCTTTCAAAATACAAAATATATTCTTGTAGTTAATGCCTGTGGTCTTGCTGAGCAGATGAAAAGAGGGTAGAGCAGAGAGCTGGGGTACTAAGCTACTTGTTATAAATTAACTCTTAATGTAATGGGCTCATTAAAGACATGTTGGCTCTGAAGGATGTGTGCAGGAAATCTAATTTTGGATTAAGGGCTTGATTCATTTAAGATCTGTCCACTCTACACTCAGGATTTGGATCAGAGAAAGTTATTGTCTACAGCAGCTTCTCATTTAGGATCAGAGCTACATGGGATTTGCTGGGCTTCACATAGGGAGAAGGGAGCCTATATTTACTACTATTTGCTACTATTGAATCTACTATTTGCTAAGTACTTTGAAGTTTTCCCCCAGAAACCCTATCAGGGTAAATAATATTCTTCTTTCTCAGATGTGAAAATTTAAACTTAAAAAAAAAAAAAAGATTATGCAATATGTCCAAGGACTCACAGCTGGTAAGAGTTTTGGAGAGTTAGATCTCAGGGCAACAGATTCTGGTTTAAAGTGTGCTTTCTGCCACTCGTGGAATCACTTCTCCCGACGTTGCTGTGGCACAGTCAAGGCATTTTAGACATAGGAAATTTGTGGACATTGTCCCCAGCAGTATGCCCTTTATGAGAGTCCTCAGGAGAAAATATTTCAGTACTGGAATACTTTGTGCTGCTTCTGAAAGCTGGTGTGCATTTGTCTCCTAGAGGTGGATTCTGTTCCTCCAGCTTTCTTCCCGGCCCTTTGGCACATCAGAAAGCTAGCTCATACTAGCATCATTTCAGTTCAGTTGCTCAGCCATGTCCGACTCTTTGTGACCCCATGGACTGACTGCAGCGTGCCGTACTAGCATAGGAAAGCTCTTAGCCTGGTAAACCCTGCTGCTGCTGCTGCTGCTAAGTTGCTTCAGTCGTGTCCGACTCTGTGCGACCCCATAGACAGCAGCCCACTAGGCTCCTCTGTCCCTGGGATTCTCCAGGTGAGAACACTGGAGTGGGACTCTGTTAAACCCTGGGACCCATTGCAGATTACATAGCCCCTAAGGGAATGCTCTCTGGGTTAATCCTACTGTGAATTTCTCCTTCTTGTGGTACTAACATTTTCCCTTTTTTTGCTTTCCTGATCAATTTTACAACACTAACAACAACAGAAAGCCCTCTTCTGGTTCTTACTGTCTCTATCTCTCTGCCTCATTTTCTCCTCTGTTTGTTTAACCTTCAGTGGGTGCACACACAAAATGCCCACACTCCTCTTTCTGAGCTGCTTTTTCACATTCTACCCTGGGGCTGGCTGTGTGTCTGTGCATGTGTGTGCACTGTTTCCTCGGTGCTTTCAGGTAAATCCATGATGAAGGCTGACAAATCCATCTCAGGTTAGTTAGTGACTATTTGTCTATCTGACAAATATTTGCATACTGTCAAAAAAATGAAATAACACAATAAAATATTTGTAGGTTTGTTCTCCATGATGTGAAACTGAGTAACTGATCTTTTTCTTTGTACTTCATTCGGTGCCATGTAGACCTATGCCTTTTAAAGAGACTAGCAGAAACGCCCTGTTAATTTGGTGTGGAGACTGATAAGCCTTGGCCTCACAGTCCATTAGGAAGACAGGCATGTAACAGATAAATTATGATCCTGAAGGGTAACAGAATATGTCACCTCAAAATATGCCTCTTTAGTATATGAATTATTTTGAGCTGAAGGCAATTGAGAGCCAGCAGATGCAGAAAAATATCTTCCCCTCCCCCTCCCCCCACAGCCTAAAAATAAGAGTACAAATTTCTCACTTTGCAAATAAAATTTACATTTATAAAGGAAATTTCCATTTGTAAAGATGTCTCCCTAGTTACACTGGGAGAAAACGCTTATCAGCTGAGAGACTTATCTGTATAACAAGACAACCTTAATTATTAATTTTTTTTTTTTTAAAGAAAGAATTTTTACCAGGATTATAGGTTTGGAGAACATTCTTGTAAATAAGCAATACATTTGCTTTTGAACTTCTTGGTGTCCAGGAAAAAGAGAAATACAACAAAGTATATTGTTCTTGCTAACTAAAAATAAAGGACACTATTCCCTTCAAAATGTATTAGCATTATATTTTGATAGATTTATCAATTTGTAATATGTAGCAATTTTATTTACCACACACTTCTCCCCTCACCTTCCTGTAACTTTTGGAGGGAGGTTCCTACCCTCCAAAAGTCCCCAACTCCTTCTTCTTTTGTTTAAACTAAGATAGCACATAAGTATCAATCTTCTAGTCAGCCATCTCCTGGAGTCACATTTGTGTGTGTGTGTATGTGTGTGTGTGTGAGAGAGAGAGAGAGATCTCTGGTGCATATGTAATCAAAACTGTTTTATTTCTCTTTCTAATATATATCAGTTTGATTTGAGGACCCTAGCCTTAGAATCTAGGTGGGTACAGTGAAGATTTATCCTTTCCTACAAAACCAAGAGATGCTATCAAAACATAATTTCAGTAACAAGGGAGCAGAGCACTTCTAGTCTGTTTTAATTTTTCTTACCTTTTTATTTTGTTTGATCCTCAGATTAACACAGTGAGGTAAGGATGCTGGTAATAAGAATCCTATTTCACAGCTGGGGCAATTGAGGCACAGAAACTGGTTAGGTTACATGTCCTAACCAGCTTACATCATGCCTGAGAATTGAACCAGCACATTTTTCTCTCTAACATAGTGTTCACTGGTTCCTGGGTTGGAAGAAAGATTCTTTTCCCTTTGAATGTAGGAAAACAAGCAAGAGGTGAAAAACTTGGTACAAGAATAGCCAACAAAACAATTTGGCTTAATAAGAGATTTATTTCAAGTGTCAGGTGTTCTGCTGTTTTCACAGTGCAGATCAATTTCTAAGAGAATCTCAGCAAAAAGACCATCCATCCTGATCTCTGCAAAATAGATTTGATCTTTTGCAACTTGGTTCTCTCCAGACCTTTCTCATAGAGTGGGCACCATTTATGGCTGTCCCTCATTACTTGTTCAGTCTTAGTGATATTGTTATCATAAATAGCAAAAGAGCAATTAATACTCTCCTCAACTTTTATGAGTTAGAACCCTCTCAGGAACATCCATTTCAGGAACTTTGATTTCAAAGGAAATGCCATCAATAGAAAATAATTATTTAATTTCCAAGCAGGCCAAGAGCTTTCCTATGCAAGTATGAGTAAATTATTATATTGATCATTTCTTAATAAAGCAATTGAGGCACGGAACTGCCAAAGGATAAAAAAAAATTTTTTTAAATCCAAACCCACAAAACTACTTATTGAAAAAAAGTACACTTCAGCAGGTCTTAACAAATAAGCATTTTAGTTTTGGAGCCCCCTGTATGACAAGGATATTTACTAGGAAACCTTGAGACCTCATGTACCCATCCTCCTATCTTGTCCTGTAATAAAAGAGGCATGAACCTGAAGCGGTAGAAATTTTGTAACATTCAGAGTAGGATTCTGGGGCAGATTTTTGTAGTCAGCAAATAATCCTGGGGAGTTCCTCTTTCAGTATCCTATCATTTTGCCTTTTCATACTGTTCATGGGGTTCTCAAGGCAAGAATACTGAAGTGGTTTGCCATTCCCTTCTCCAGTGGACCACATTCTGTCAGCCCTCTCCACCATGACCCGCCCATCTTGGGTGGCCCCACAGGGCATGGCTTAGTTTCACTGAGTTAGACAAGGCTGTGGTCCTAGTGTGATTAGATTGACTAGTTTTCTGTGATTATGGTTTCAATGTGTCTGCCCTCTAATGCCCTCTGGCAACACCTACCATCTTACTTGGTGGTAGAAGCAAGATCCAATGCTGCAAACAGCAATATTGCATAGGAACCTGGAATGTTAGGTCCATGAATCAAGGCAAATTGGAAGTGGTCAAACTGGAGATGGCAAGAGTGAACGTCGACATTCTAGAAATCAGCGAACTAAAATGGACTGGAGTGGGTGAATTTAACTTAGATGACCATTATATCTATTACTGTGGGCAGGAATCCCTTAGAAGAAATGGAGTAGCCATCATGGTCAACAAAAGAGTCCAAAATGCAGTACTTGGATGCAATCTCAAAAATGACAGAATGATCTCTGTTCATTTCCAAGGCAAACCATTCAGTATCACGGTAATACA
>SJYQ01004205.1:97192-119807 GCA_006410935.1 Redunca redunca
CATGGGAAATAGATGGGGAAACAGTGTCAGACTTTAGTTTTTGGGCTCCAAAATCACTGCAGATGGTGATTGCAGCCATGAAATTAAAAGACGCTTACTTCTTGGAAGGAAAGTTATGACCAACCTATTGAAGAGCAGAGACATTGCTTTGCCAACAAAGGTCCATCTAGTCAAGGCTATGGTTTTTCCAGTGGTCATGTATGGATGTGAAAGTTGGACTGTGAAGAAAGCTGAGCACCGAAGAATTGATGCTTTTGAACTGTGTTGTTGGAGAAGACTCTTGAGAGTCCCTCGGACTGCAAGGAGATCCAACCAGTCCATTCTGAAGGAGATCAGCCCTGGGATTTCTTTGGAAGGAATGATGCTAAAGCTGAAACTCCAGTACTTTGTCCACCTCATGCAAAGAGTTGACTTATTGGAAAAGACTCTGATGGTGGGAGGGATTGGGGGCAGGAGGAGAAGGGGACTACAGAGGATGAGATGGCTAGGTGGCATCACTGACTCTATGGACGTGAGTCTGAGTGAACTCCAAGAGTTGGTGATGGACAGGGAGGCCTGGCGTGCTGCAATTCATGGGGTCTCAAAGAGTCAGAAACGACTGAGTGACTGAACTGAACTGAACTGAATCTTGCGGAAATGAAGATAATGTTACTGATCTCATCAGACCAGGGCAAAACATGCCTCTCCGTGGATGATTTACTTTGCTTTTAGCAAAGTTCTCTCTGCTGAAGAACACTGCTAGTTTTACATCCAGTTTCTGTGAGAACACAGGTTGGAAAGCTTACACAAGCAGCTAGCTGCCTTGGGAGGTGTTAGTCCCTCCAGCAAGCCCAAGAAGAATTCAGTTTTAAAGTTATTGGTATGGTTCAGTAAGGCTATTTGGTTGAACTCCATTATTAGTGATTCTAGAATTGGGGTAATATTTTTACTGACTTTCAAGGAGTTTGAACTGAGACAGCTTTGGTCTGTATCATCAGACTTCCTTCCCAAACTCTGTGCTGTGATCCCAGGTAGAGTGACCCTGGTTTGATGGGCAATCTTGTCTTCTAGAAATGTCATAAGGAGATTGCTGCTCATCACTCACAGCCATATTGCCAGGAGGATGTAGATCTGTAGTAATGAATGCATGGAGACCGTTTCACGTAATTGATTGGAACAGGTGCTCATGACCCTTCCAGCCCAGTTCCCTTAGAAGGCAACCAAACATTGAAGGAAGAGCCACTGGAAGTGGACAACTCCCCTCCATGAGCTATTCATTAGGTTTTTAATGAACTAAAATCCTCTCTTGCAAAAGTTTCACCAAATATCTGAAATGGCTTGTTTTTAGAGGACTTCAATTTGACATTGAATGACATCTAGGGACCCTGGCTGCAGGTCCAACTCTGAGTGTCCTTTCACCACTGAGGTCTTATTATTATAACATCATCCTGTGATTGCTTGGTCTGACTCTGCTCTTAGCTGAGGTAACCTGAATAAATAAATCAGAAGGTCCTCTCCAACTTGAGAATCATGTGGTTATTCTGTGCTTTTAAATTCACGGAAAGTGTTGCTTAGCTGATGAGTTCCTTGCAGACATGTCACACTCACCTTGGTACAGTTGATTATCTCTCCCTCAACATCTTCTTCAGGAGAAACTATTAACATGATATCTTTTCTAAGAACTCCAAGATTCTAGAAATAAAAGATTTATGTGCTTTCAGTGTATGGAAGGACTTCTTAAGCCTTATAGGATTTTAATGATCAAGATAAGACTAATCCAGATAATGTGGAATATAGAGAAGATAAACAAAATTCAGTCCAATTTCATCACCATGACCGTGAACCATGAAAGCTCATCTATCTTATTCATATAATATTCATAGGACCTAGAACAATGCTAGTGCAGAGTAGAGCCTTAATACTGTCTGGTAAAGAAGTGAATGAAATATCATTTTTATGTATTTTCCCCTGCCATACATATTTTTCATGGGTATGGTCATGATGCCTGTGTTGGCTTTTGCACCTTGCTTTCTCTTTATTTGTCCTTATAGAACATGTTCCTTTGGGCCACAGAATACTCCTGGCCATTGTTTATAATGACCGATTAATATAGGAGGAGCATTTTAATACAGCTGCCTAAAAGTTGAATCTGTGCTAAAAGGACTAGTGTTTTCTTATCCCTACAGGTGCTCAGAGGTAGGCTGGATGTTCAACTATCAGATGTGAGTTGAACTAGACACATTGCTCTAAGACCACTTCCCAGCCTATGACTTATGAATATCAGAGACTAGTCTTTTGCAAAGCTAATGAACTTTAATAAAACATGACTATCATGAATCAAAACTTTTCCCAGAACCATTCTTCCCACTCTTACACTGTACTCCTCAATACCCATTACTTTCTAAGTTTATAATGTAAACTTGAAAAACAGTGGAGATTTATTTCCTTGGAAATAGCCACTAATTCAGAATTTCCATTCAATTAACAAGTAATAAGCAAGTTCCTATGTGCTGGGCACATTTTGAGATGACTAAATCTCAATCTGACCTCACTGAATTCAGTTCACAATTAATAACACTATATGAGGCAATGGGGGTACAAAGAAGGAAAAACACCACCTTCTCTGTTCTAGTGGAACTCAGCAGTGGTGATGGCAGGGGGTGTGGGAGATGGACCTAAGCAAATAACTGTGAGGAAATGAGGTAAAGACCACAGAAGAGGCATGTAGAAGGGGCTGCCTTGGTACCCGTAAGAGCAAAGTTAATTCTGCACTGGAGTGATGCTTGAGGTCAGGAATAGACTGACAAGTTTTAACAAGGCAGAACTAAGTGTCTCAAAGCAGGACAGAGAAAACGTGGGAGTTCATTCATACAGAAGAGAGAGGGTTTTTTGCTGGGAGGTGGTCAGAAAGGACTTCTGAAGGACATCCAGCCTTGTCTTGACCAGTAGGTATGAGAATGGAGAAAGGATTCTATTGAGTTTGAATAAATCCAGCAACCAGAGTCTGTGTTCAAATCCCTAGGACATGTTGGTTGCTTTTTGTTTAATAGCTTAAACTTTTTGTTTGTTTTTGACCTTCTAATAATCTGAGGAAGGATTTATAGCATAGCCAGCACACTGGACTGTTGTGGTGGTGGGCTGAGAACATGTGAGCCATACTGACCCTCCTTCAATGAAGCTCTTTTCCTCCTGGAACAGGCCAGCTGTCCTGGCATCAGCATTAAGACTGTGGCCAGGGTCTCCTCTCTACTGCTGTGTACTCATCTGCCCGTCAACCACTTTGTGTAACTACCTCTCTGATCGAGGGCTTGCAGTAGCATTTCTGCCCATTCGGGGCATTACCGGTCCCATATCCAGGTGGAGGGCAGATGACTATTTAGAAGAATTCAGGAGGGCTGAAGTTCCAAGGGACAAAAGGCCTTCTCTCTTCTGTGGAAAAGAAGAGATGAACCCTGGAGGAAAAAGAGAAGCTTCTCAGAAAGGGAAGAATATTTATCTTCATGAAAGCAGCCATAGATGGCCATGGCGGGCAGTGTCCTTGGAGAAGGTCTACCTCAAATCCCTGTGACATAAATGAGGCCATGGAAGGATCCAGAAGGAAGTGGTTTGCACAGACCTGGTTCATGATGTGTCAGAGGCCTGGAGGTGCTGAAAGGGACTCTGGATTCAGAAGTGGAAAATCTAGGTCTTAGTCTTCTGATTCCAGATTAAATAAGAAACTAATGAGAAAAAGTAATAACAGCAAGTGTGTATAGCATTTCCTAAGTGTCAGGCTCTGTTGTGTGTGCCTTTACATACATTAATTCTTTTACTCCTTTTAGTATCTGTACCTGGCTTATGAGATAGGGGCTATTAGAATCCCGGTTTTAGTGCTGACCCATGAAAATGATGCCTATGGAAGATAAAGCATTTTTATCTAAAGAAGAACATAATAGTCCCAGTGAACTTCCTGGAGTTTTTGGAGGTTCCAATGAGATCAAACCTGTGAAGCCATTTCGGAAACTGTTAAGAGCTGTACACCCATGAGCGACTCCCTTTATACTACAGTTGACCCACATTTTCCTTCCCCATCTGTACTGAGCACCTACAAGCTGAGTGGCATGAAGCCATCACTGCAAGAAAAATAGATAGAAGAGACCTAGCCCTTCCCTCAAAGACTGACCATCCACTAGGGGAGGTAAGACATTCAGGTGAAGGACTGCAAAGTAAGGAAAACGGAGTAAGTGTCAGAATGCTGAATCAAATAAGATACATAAAATCATGTCATCTGCAAACAGAGATTAATTTTACTTTTTTAAAAATTTGGATGCATTGTTTTTTCTTACATAATTGCTCTAGCTAGAACTTACAGAATTATGTTAAATATTTGACAAAAGTGGACATCCTTGCTTTGTTCCAGACCTTAGAGGAAAAGCTTTCAGTTTTTTACCATTGAATATAATATTGATTGTGAGTTTTTCATATATAGCCTTTATTGTGCTGTGAAAATTATTTCTATTCATAATTCTTTTGAGAAATTTTATCATGGAAGAGTGTTGGATTTTGTCAAATGCTTTTTTTTTTTTTTGCATTTATTGAGAAGTTTTTCCATTTTTTCCTTCATTCTGTTAATATGGTTTATCCTTGCATCCCAGGGATAAATCCCACTTAGTCATGGTGCATGATACTTGAAATACGCTACTGAATTTGGTTTGTTAGCATTTTATTGAGGATTTTTACATAAATTTTCAATGGAGATCATGATTTTCTTCTCTTGTGGTGCCTTGTTTAGCTTTGTTATCAGGTTGATGCAGACCTTGGAAAATAAGTTTGGAAGTGTTCCCTATTCTAGTTTTTGGAAGAGTTTAAGAAGGATTGGTATTAAATCTTTAAATGTTTGGTAGAATTTACCTGTGAGCAAACTGGCCCTGGGTTTCCACTTCTTGGAACTATTTTAACTACTGATTCAGTTTCCTTATTTGTTACTGACATGTTCAGGCTTTTTACTTCTTCTTGATTCAGTCTTGGTACATGGTGTGTTTCTAGGAATTTACCCATTTCTTCTAAGTTATCCAGTTTGTTGATATACAATTGTTCATTATAGTCCCTTATTTTATTTCTGTGGCACTGGTTATAATATCCCACTGCATTTCTGACTGTAATTATTTGAATTGTCTCTCTCTTTTTCTAGTCTAGCTAAGATTTGTAAATTTTGTTATTTCTTTCAAAAAACCAACTCTAAGTTTTATTGATTAAAATTTTTCATTTCATTTATTTTGCTTTAATCTTCACATCACTTCCTTTCTTCTGCCAACTTTGGGCCTTAGTGTTTTCTTCTCTTTCTAGTTCCTTGAGACAACCCCCATGGAAAGCAGTATAGAGGTTTTTCAAAATATTAAAAATAGAACTATCACATGATCCAGAAAATTTTACCTCTGGGTGTATAAGCAAAGGAATTAAGATCAGAATCTTGAAGACACACTTTCATGTTTATTGCAGCATTATTTACAGTAGCTAAGATAGGGAAGCAATATAAATGTCCAACAATAAATGAATGGATAAAGCAAATGAAGTATATACATATAATGGAATATTACTCACCTTCAAAAAGAAGGAAATCTTGCCTTCGTGACAGCATGAATGAAAGTTATCATGCTAAGTGAAATTAGCCAGATACAGAAAGACAAATGCTACATAATACAGCCTTTATAAGGAATCTAAAATTGTCAAATTCATAGAGTAAATGGTGGTTTGTAGGGTCTAGGGGAATGGGGAAAAGGGAGGCATTAGCCAAAGGGTATAAAGTTTCTGTTATACAGATGAGTAAGTCCTAGAGAACTGCCATTAACAATACTGTACATATACTTAAAATTTTGCTAAGACTGTAGATCTTGGGTTCTTATTGCAAAATAAACATAAAACAAATATATAGAGTAACAGAAAACTTTTAGAGGTGAAGGATGTGTTTATGGCATAGAGTATGAGTGCTGGCAGCCAGCGTGGAGAATCCCGCCCATGGCAAAGGTCATGAGGAAGAGGCCTGATGGGCAAAGGTGAGATCAAGCCTCGAGGGGCCCCCCTTCTTGAGCATCTACCCCCAAACCTTCAGAACCTGTCTGTTTTTTCATGACTTTCACCAACTCCTCTGACATTAACAGGGGGCTATCCCCGACCACCTTTCTCTGAAGACAATCAACTTAGGGCTCTAGCTAATAAGTCTCCTGGACAAGATAAGAGTGTTTCAATTCAAACCCCCTGTTAGCATTCTAGCTTACTTGGCAGGTTTATCCAGACTCTTGCAACATTGTTGAGCCAATGCTTGCTGCCAAGTTTTCACATTCCTTATCCATTGTGTTCCTGGGAGTGCATATAGTCAGGATGTAGAAAAAACAAGCAGCAGCTGTAACATTAGCAACATTAGACTTTGAGTTAATAAGTTCTTTCTTTTCTGTAACCTGCTAAATCTTTGCTCCATAAAAATGTAACTCTGTACTTTAAGGGTGACGTAGGCTAGGAATTTAAGAAGAAATACTTTAAGGGAAAATTATTGTTCTGGCTGACCAACCTTTATCAAAAAGAGGTCATAAAATATCAACAGGCCTCCGGGCCAGAAGATAATGTACAAAAAATAAGACTCTTGCAGGAAGGAACCTGATATCGATAAAAGTTAATACTGATGGAATGTTGAGTTGACTCTGCATTTTTCACCTTGCTGTATGTACTACTCAGGGTATAAAAGCCCTCTCTGAAAATAAAGTAAGGGGCCTCACTCACTGAAGAAGCTTGGTCTCCCCGTGTTTTTCTTTCTTTCTTTCTCTCTCTTACTCTCTTTTTCAGGCTGATCCCTTGGAGCATAGAGGTCTCTGCGTTAATATCAGCCTCTTTCTCTCCTCTATTTTCTTATCTACAACATTCTTTCCTTATCTCTCCCTAAATCATTTGCCAACGCCGTTTCTCCTTCGGGTTCCCCTGGATCCTACGGGGGCTGGACCCTGGCATATGAGGATGTTTTCACGGGTGTATACCTACCCAAGCTCATCAAGTCATATGCATTAAATATGTACAAGCTTTTGTATGTTAGTCATACCTCAATTAAAAAAAAATTTTTTTTAAGATATAGTAATTTAGAGCTTGCATCCTGATTGTGAACTGGGAAGGAGTTTTCGCCAAAGTCCTTTTGGAAAGATTGTTTCAAAACTGAACTATAAAAAGTCAGTAACTCTAAGTTGTTTTGTCTCCTCAATTCTGATTTCCCATTGGATGTACTATGACTTCTTCATATTATTTAAAAAAATTTTTTTCTGTATTTTACATTAGTCTAGGGATGTGTTTGAAATCCAAAATGAAAGCAATTATGCTGGTCCTGTTTGGTCATCACAAACAGACTTAAGCTACACAAGCTTTCAGAGGTTCCATTATCTGTTTATGAATAACAGGCCACCAGTCCAATGAACCAGGTTATTGTCATTCCATTTTCATCTCAGCTAATCAGGATAAGGTTGATCCTTCTCCCCCTTCTGCCTCTATCCTCATTTCAGTTCCCTGTGGTTTCATGCTGGGCTGGGCTACTTGAAATCAGTTATAAAACACCTAAGAAGAGATATAATTTTCAAATTTTCCCATAGGGAAGTGGGTCTAATAAATGTAAAGTACTAGCAATTTGGCTGTTTAAGATGTAATGATTTTTACATGAGTGTGCAGGGTCTGAGGTAGGCACAAGTTCCCAGGAGTAATAAGTATCACTGGTGGCTAAATCCAAGGTTGTGCACAGAGGTTTCCCAAACAAGCAAGGGATGAAGTGAGCAAGAAAGAGCTTTCTTGTGTGGAACTCAAGCTCTCCTCAGGGCTTACCCTGTGTCAGTTTTAACACAAGACCGGGGAGAAGGACCCCCAGGGGAACCACAGGCTCCTTACTTGCCAAGAGTTCTGAAAGGATATATTCCTTCCCTTAGGGAATTGGCCATCTTCTGGCCCTCAGTCTGGCAGGCTCACACCTGATTTTATGAGCACCAAAGTGCTCACTCTGCTCTCATGGAAGGTCTAGACTAGCCAAGTTCATGTGTGCCTGCCCAGTCACTCAGTCATGTCCAACTCTTCATGACCCCATGCCTAGCCTGCCAGGCTTTCTGTCCATGGGATTTCCCAGGCAAGATACTGGCCTGGGTTGGCATTTCCTACTCCAGGGAATCTTTCTGACCCAGAGATTGAACTCGCATCTCCTGTGACTCCTGCATTGGCAGGCAGATCGTTTATCACTGAGCCATCTGGGAAGCCCAACCAAGCTCATGCTGCTGCTGCTGCTGCTGCTAAGTCGCTTCAGTAGTGTCCGACCCTGTGCAACCCCATAGACGGCAGCCCACCAGGCTCCCCTGTCCCTGGGATTCTCCAGGCAAGAACACTGGAGTGGGTTGCCACTTCCCTCTCCAACGTATAAAAGTGAAAAATGAAAGTGAAGTCGTTCAGTCGTGTCCAACTCTTAGCGACCCCATGGACTGCAGCCTACCAGGCTCCTCTGTTCATGGGGTTTTCCAGGCAAGAGTACTGGAGTGGGGTGCCACTGCTTTCTCCACCAAGCTCATGAGATTGATGTAAAAAAATATAGATTCCCAATGAAAGACCATGGCCATAAGGACCAGAATTCATAAATCATATGGCAGACCTGACGTGTCCCAGAGAAATGCTTCCCTAGGAAGCTGAACCTTACTCAAAATTTGCTTGTTCAGAATGGAGTCAAATCAGAGGAATCACATGCATCAGATGGTAAGAGTGGCAGGCTGTCCATCCCAGGCCTAGATTCTAATGACTTTCCATCTCCAGCATATTGCCTAGATGGGCACAACAGTTCTCCTTTTTGTGATGGTTTTTACTGGTCTCTGTACTTTTCTTAACGTAGCCTTCTTATTGCAGTGGTTGTCCACACTGGCTGGACACCAAGTTCTGAAAACAACCTCAGTCTCTGGTGTCTTGGCCTACTCAATGTTTACAGACTTCAGGGGAGTGTTGTCCCTCAGCTGGTTGCCCTCCCTATAAGGAGCTGTCACTGGGCTCATTAGGAGTCACTTAGCACAGGAAAGGAGTCCGAGGGTCCCAGTTCTCCCCTAAATTTCCTGGTTATCTTGGCTACAAATTTGCTGTATTACTTTTAGGAAGTTAGTGGCTCTGAAACTGACTGAATTTTTGCCTTAGCAATTATGAAGTTCATAACCAAGTGTGTGGATATTCACAAAATAGAAACAGACTCACAGACATACAGAACAGACTGCGGTTGCCCAGGAGGAGATGGGGGGAGGGATCAATTAACAGTTTGGGATTAGCAGATGCAAATTGGTATACATACAAAGGATAAACTGCAAGGTCCTACTGCATAGCACAGTGAACTATATTCAGTATCTTGTAATAAATCATAATAGAAAAGAATATGAAAAATAGTATATATTTATATATATATAACTGAATCACTTTGATGTATAGCAGAAATTAATGCAACATTGTTAATCAACCATACTTTGATAAAATAATTTTTTTTTAAAAAGATCACTTTCATTTAGAGGCCAAGTCAGGGTAGAGTCCTGATGGCTTTTTTCCCTGCACAGCTCCTTTTTCTCAGTTCCAGAGCTGACATTTTCAGCTGGGTCTAGTTTACTCCATGTTTACCCCTGCATTATGAGTACATCTCTGTCCTCTCCTCTCAATACCACATCTTCAAGAGACCTTGATGGTCATAAATTTTGGAGACAGTAAGACATCTTCAAGAAATATTTTTCTACTGGGCTATTTCATATGTTTCAGTTAGGAAATGAGTTCAACTGCAAGTAAGAGAAACACAAATTAAAGTGGCATTAAATAATATACAAGGATCTATTTTTCTATCAAACATTAAAAAATCCAGAGGTGGGCAGTCCATCACTGGCATATCACCCATAAATGTAAGTGATGACTGTAGGTTCTCCTGTGCTGCTCAGAAATCCTGTGTGTGTGTGTGTTTTCCTGATCTCAAGATGGCTGCAAGAGTACCAGCCATCACAGTCTTCTAATTAGGAGACATGGAGAAGGGCAAGGGGCACAACATGTGCCATGTATACAGGGATTAAGCACCAACGCCACTCCAAGCCCCTATGTCACATAACCAACCTAGTTGTTGAGAGTGTTAAATGATATCATGTACACTAAGTGCCTTAAGTAGATCTTGGCGAAAGGGGATGGTGGTGGGCTTCCTGCAGCACTTATATTAATTTGTCTGGCTCAATCATTTTTGTAAAGAGCTATTTGAGTTTGAAGCTTTGGAAATGGAAAGCAAGCAGTCAGAAAGCTTTTTGAATTGACAGGAGACAAGCTGGTAGATAATCCATCACTGTAAATTGCCTCCCTTTGAGCATGCTCTGCTACTTTTTCCCGATGATTTCACCAATAATGACTTCTATTAGCTTTCTATATGCCTATTAAAGCAAAAGGTGATTCATAAGTAAAAATATCCTCCCAGACTCTGTTTGTGACCTTGAAAATTATGCAAAATCTGATTTACTGTTCTAACACTTTGCACTTCTTCAACACATGTTCAAAACATTAAAAACTGAAGCTCAAGTTCTTCACTCCTGGTGTGGTGTGGTGGAAGGGGACTTTGAAATTGTATGATTCAGTCTCTTGTTTTTCAGATGAGGAAACTGAGGAACAGAGAACCAGGGAGAATTTCCTGAAGTTCCCTGACATGGCAGAACTTAGTCTAGAACCTGGGCATTCCGCCTCTTAGTCTTTATAACTTCTCTTCCTTTATGCTCCAGGCTAATTAGTGTTTTAAGCAAGTCACTTCCACTTCCTTGGGTTTCATCCTCAAGTAGGAGACGGACTGGGCCAGCAGTCTGCTCGGGCATTTCTTCACAAAGCCACAGTCAGACTGCTTGCTCCTGCTCCCTCTGCTCCCTTTCAGACCATTATTCTAGGGTCTGAGACCTATGGCCATAGGAGGACAAGGAGGCAAAATACGGGTCCAGTTTTTGGTGGCAAACTGAGACCGAGCAGTGACCTTCAACTCCATGGCGCTCCAGTAACCCTAGGGAGGGATCACTGTGAGGAGCAACGACATACAAAGTTTAGAGGAAAAACATGCTGAGGCTTGTTATTGTGTGGAGGAAAGTGTACTCTTTCAGTTCAGTTCAGTTCAGTCACTCATGTCCGACTCTTTGCGACCCCATGAATCGCAGCACGCCAGGCCTTCCTGTCCATCACCAACTCCTGGAGTTCACCCAAACCCACATCCATCGAGTCGGTGATGCCATCCAGCCATCTCATCCTCTGTCGTCCCCTTTTCCTCCTGCCCCCAATCCCTCCCAGCATCAGTCGCTTCCAATTGGTCAACTCTTCGCATGAGGTGGCCAAAGTGTACTCTTTAGACTGTGACAAATTGGAATCCTGCTCTATCTTACCAGCTGAACTTCCCAGTCAAGTTGAGCCAAGTTACTTAGTCCAAATTGCTTCATTATATTAATAATAAAAATACCTAGATTGGAAGGTTGTTCGATGAATACATGGTAGGTATTCAGTATCGTGGTAATAGTAGCAGCACATTAGCAAAAATATTTTAAATGAAATAATAGGAATGGTGATTCTTACCCTGTTCTAGATCTGGAAACGACCACTATCACAAATACACACACACATATGAATGTGCAAACAATTTGCGGGGTTTATAACATTCCTGAAATCCATACACGGGCCTTATGGGATCCATGGATTCTAAATTAGGAATTTCCAGAGAATATCTCTCTATCAGGTTCCTTCCTGCTTGATCAGTGACTCAGTAAAATTTTGTAAGCTTCCCTAACAACTAGAGAAGCATATCTAGGTGTTCTGGAAATCAACTGAATTAAACTTTGCAACAAAAAGACTCTTTGGCAGGAGCCTGAAATAGAGTAAGACTAGGAAATTTGATGGGAGAAATTAAAAGTCTCAAATTTTACATTAATTCAGAAT
Organism: Redunca redunca; assembly: GCA_006410935.1. Lineage (NCBI taxonomy): Eukaryota > Metazoa > Chordata > Mammalia > Artiodactyla > Bovidae > Redunca > Redunca redunca. The sequence continues at coordinate 109,118 of SJYQ01004205.1, forward strand.
CCAGTTAGTGACTATTTGAAATTAAGGAATTAAATGCTGAATAATTCTACAAAATGAGAAAATGCCAAATGTGAGATACTCACAGTTTTTAAAGCCTGAAGCCCAGAGAAGAAGGAGTGTCTCTTGGTCTTTTGGTCAGGCTGACCATGATCATGGGGACTACATTTGCACAGAGACGTCCCTGGTGGCTCAGATGGTAAAGCGCCTGTCTACAATGTGGGAGACCTGGGTTCAATCCCTGGATCGGGAAGTTCCCTGGAGAAGGAAATGGCAACCCACTCCAGTACTCTTGCCTAGAAAATACCATGGACAGAGGAGCCTGGTGTCCATGGGGTCACAAAAAGTTGGACACGACTGAGTGACTTCACTTTTCAAGGCTGCCTGGAGCCGCTGGAGCCCCTTTGCAGATAAAGCACTGGGTCCTATTAAACCCCAAGGTCCTTTGTGAAGTCAGGGAGAGTGCAGTTATCTTGTTCATTCATTTGTTCATTTTCAAGGACCTTTAATGAACCCTGCCCTGAAGCTTCAGGGGTTTCAGTCTGAGTGAGGATGATGCTCTTGGACATCCCCTTTTCATCCCCCAGATTCTTCCTGAGACCCTCTATGTGCAGGGCTCTCGGGTAAGCCGTGCTACCAGAGATGCAAAGGCAAACAGTTCTTTGTTTTAATATGGACAGATTTTCCTAGCATATACTCTCCCTGGCTATATTTTCTGGCATGTTCTTTTTGACTATACTTTCACTCTAATTATTTTATTTGCAACTTCCAGAAAGCCTGTAAGAGCTGCTGGACAGGAAGTTTTGTTCCTGTTATGTAGAAGAGCCTGAACATAGAGAGGGTGAAGCTTGTTCTGGGACATAGTGGGAAGGAAACTTTTGTCCCCTGATTTGAATTCAGCCACTTTCCACTGTGCAGGACTGCCTGTGACTTGCTTGCTTTAATATGAGAGAGACCATACAAGGGTATTGCCATGTACTCAGTCGTTCATGTCAGAGTCTTTTGCAGTTCCGTGGACTGTAGCCTGCCAGGCTCCTCTGTCCATGGGATTTCCCAGGCAAGAATACTGGAAAGGGTTGCCATCTCCCTCTTCAGGGTATCTTCTCGACCAAGGGGTCAAATCCATATTTCCTGTGTCTCCTGCAGAGCAGGTGGATTCTTTACCCACTGAGCCATCTGGGATATATAATTCTATATATAATATATATGCTATATACATACTGACTGTGATGCAAGGCAATAAAAGGAAACTATGGAGTCAGAGATAAAGGGAATCCCTTTCAACTGGCCAAGGGAAGGGAGTAAGGGAGTCTTTGGGGAGGGGAGCTTGTTAGTTCTTTTTTCTTCTTGATGTTCCCCAGACTGACTGGGGAAAAAAACAGAACTCAGCAATCTCTTTAAGCCTCCCAAACTTGGGAAGATTTTAGCTGATCCATATCCACAGAGCATGCACACAGCTAGTTTTCTGATGAAGTACTTTACTGAACACTCCTCTCAACTGTCACTCTCATGATGGAATATGAGGTTTTATGTTGACAGTACTGATTCATATAGACACGTAGACACACATAATGTGCGGTATACACACATACACTGTCCTTTTCCCACTGAGCCCAAAAACTTCTGTTGAGGTACCCACTACTGAGTCTGTATTAGTTTCCTGAGCCTGCCACAGTGGAATACCACAGACTTATTCCCTCACGGTTTTGGAAGCCAGATGTCTGAAATCAAGACATTGGTAGGGTTGGTTCCTACTGGGGGCCCCGAGGAAGAGGCAGTTTCTTGAATCTCGTCCGGCTTCTGGCGGTGGCTGGCAGTCCTTGACATTCCCTGGTTTGTAGCTGCATCACTCCAGCTTCTGTCCTCATCTTCACATTGCCTCGTCCCCTACATCTGAGTATCTCAAATCTTCCTCTCTTTTCTCTTATAAAGACTTTAACCGTTCGATTTATGGTTCATCCAAAGTTGAAGATGATCTCATCCTGAGATCCTCGACTCAGTTTTATTTACAAAGACCCTATTTGCAAATAAGGTCACATTCACAGGTACAGTGGTTAGGATCCATGTGGTTAGGATTCAGGTATATTTCTCGATGACATGATTCAGCCCATTATAAAATCCAAATGGGACTCTGCTTATCTTTATTTTGAGAAGGTTTATGCTTTCCAGTGAACATTTATCTCACTTGTAGCAGTGATATATTTCAAAGAGGCTGACATGCCATATAAATGAAAGGAAAATGTCTTAGCTGATGAACAAGGAGGCTAGATGAGAAATACATCACAAGTGCTACACGTGCAGCAGCAGTTGAAAGGATGTTCTTGTGGATTCACTCCTCAGCAATAAAACACTCTGAACCCCTAGAAGAGTGGTGTGATTACAAGTGTCTAGGTATTATCTATTATGCTGAGAGACTCAAGATTACTCTCATATCAAGTATCTGGACTTATTTTACTTAAGAAATCTTAGATAATTTTTTTGTTGTTGTTACACTGTACAAATCAATGGGTATTTCAGACAGTGTGTTCCTTCAAGTTTCAATTTTCTGAATAGAATAGGGGTACTTGAATTATATTGGGCAATAGAGATCTCGTGTAAGTGGGTTGTGTATAATAAGGAAGACAGGTGGCTAGAACAAGAGTTTGTTTGGGCATTGTGAAAGAGTAGGGATTCAGACAATCCAGTTTTGATTGGTAGCATGTTAAAGTACAGTTGCTATAGACATTTCCCTTGCCTCAGAATATAAAAGGAAAAATTAAACTCAACTAAACTGTCTTCACTGGATCCCATTACATTTTAGTTTATGGATCGTTATTTATTACTTTTTCAGGATGAAATAGAAAATGAAACACAACAACAATTTAGACTGGGATTGTAGTTTCAATATTTTAAGTGATGCAGGCTTTTCTTGGTTAAAAACTGATTATTTATAATAAATCAAAACTGAGCTTTTTAAAAAAATTTAATCTGTCCAGGAAGACATGCTTATTAAATGTTAGCCTCTCAGTTTTTAATTTCTTAAATCACCTTTTAAATCAGAAAGTACACATGGCAAGTCTTATGCTTTCTGAAGATTTTTTTAAACTGTAAAACACTTTAGAAAACAGTTTCTTTCCTTCACCTGAAGACAATAGGTGAAAAAGTAGGTGGCAGCCGTGACACCGCACCAAACACTTTCTGTCCTTTCTTTAAGGGATGTTGAATGTGCCTAATGAAGTCTGACGTGTTTTCACTGCCTATGAAATATCAAAATGGCAGATTCTAATGTTTGCTTTATCTAAGGACACTTTCATACCTTATGCTTCACCTTGTCAGCTTGAATTGATATCAGTCTGGGACAAGTCACAAATGTTCGCTTGATTCCCTGTCATAGTTCAAAATGCTCAGATCAGCTCCTTAAATGTGTGGTGTAATGTGTGAGGCCATGGGTGTGATGGAGAATAAACTGAGCCACAGTAAAAAGCCTGGGTTCTAGTCTCAAATTTACATTTACCATCTATGTTAGACTTGGCAAATCAATAGAACTCAATAGGTATTGGTTGAGCACCTACAATTTGCCAGGCTTTATGGATCAGGAGAGCAGAGAGAGGAAATGGGCATGGATGCGAAAGAATGGCCAGATGTTGAAGCACATGCGTAAACAACTCCAGTGTGATGTACATAGAGACTTGAGCTGAAAGACAGGACAAGATAGAGACGTAACAAGCAGAGGGGGGAGCGATTGCTTAAGTTTAGGGAGCAGATAAAGGAAAGTTTAATGAAGGAGGCTGATCCATGAGCTAAGACTTAAATGTCGGGTAGGATTTGGGCATGATGGACGGGGAAGATAGTATAGGGGGAGAGAACCATACGTGGAGGTGGTAAAGCTGAAGGTTCTATAAAGCCTGATAAAGAGTCCGTTCACCTGGTACCTGCGGTGGTGTAGGTGCAGTGCAGTGAGCAGAGAAGGCTGGAGCTAAGAAGGTACTAAGCTGAGTACCAAGAAGGGTTTGAAAAGCTAAGGTCTCTGTTGAGATTAGTCTAGTTTTAAGAAGGAAAAGGAGAAGAAGGAAGAGAAGGAGCAGGAGTTGAAGGAGGAGGAAGGGGAGGAAAAGGAGGAAGGAAGGAAGGAAGAAAGAAAGAAAAGAAGGAAGAAAAGCTAGCTTAGGGCATGCGTATGTCCCTACTCAGCACCTCTGCATGGTCAGTGAACAAAGAGGAAATGCCCTTTCAGTGGTCCACGACCTGTCACAGAATTAAAGACCTAGTGGGTCATAGAGGCCTGACATTTCTGCCCAAGTCACTTTGATAGGCTTTGTAAGAGAAAACAGAATATATTTGCTTATGTGTAAATCCATCCTATGTCTGTGAAGGGTCGTCCTTACACTATGGCAAATGAGAAAGCATAAAAATGGCATTAATAACATTGATCTGAGATTTGGTGATTTACAACTCTTGAAAATCCATTGCTTAGTAAAGTAGGCATGGAAATTATCCAATTTTAGACTTAAGTAATCATAAGAGATAAAAGGGTCTCATTTTGAAAAGGCTGATTGACAGGGTAGTAACTGTGCCAGAAGTTACCAGATTTTGACCATGACTGTGCTTCAACATTGGGACAATGGTGGTTACTTAAAAAAATTCAAGTCAGTTCTTAATTAGAATATGAATCTAAGTTTTACAGTCAGCACTGTAAAGTCTCTTTGAAAGAGTCACTTCCTCTTGGTTCATGATACTTCATATTTAAAATAAAAGAGATGAAACTGATTGTTTTCAGTCTTCTCTTTCTTTTCTTTGTAATGATTGATATGCCAGCATCATGTCAAACCATCATCCAGATGTGCTTTTCATCCACATATTATAAGATACTCACATAGACTGAATTTTCTTTTGTTTAAATATAGAACTAATGCACGTATAGAATTTTAAAGTATTCAAATAATGCAGAAGAACAAAAATAAAACATAAAGTTACCCTTCATTCTATTACCAACCCTCTCCCCAGAGATAACCACTGTCAGTATTTCCTCTTTTTAGTTTTACTAGTAATTATTGTTATAACTTTATATAACATACTTAGATCCCTACTTTTTGATGTGTTAACTCTAGATAGACCTATTACTTTCTAGATATAAGGTCTAAGGAGTTTACTCACTGACATTACCATCCACTTTTACTTCCTCTTCTACTTCCTAAATGTTGTTAGCTTGATTATTATTTTTGGATATTCTCCTAGTTGTCTTCATGAATTTAAGTAATACAAGTAAACTCTATTTCATGATTTATCGAACTTTAGACAGCTGAAAACTCTACTATACAGAAAATGACAATAATATACCCGGTTCAGTTCAGTCGCTCAGTCGTGTCTGACTCTTCGTGACCCCATGGACTGCAGCATGCCAGGCCTCCCTGTCCATCACCAACTCCTGGAACTTACTCAAACTCATGTCAGTAGAGTCAGTGATGCCATCCAACCATCTCATCCTCTGTCATCCTCTTCTCCTCTTGCCTTCTATCTTTCCCAGCAAAGGGTCTTTTCCAGTGAGTCAGTTCTTCCCATCAGGTGGTCAAAGTATTGGAGTTTCAGCAGCAGCGTCAGTCCTTCCAATGAATATTCAGGACTGAACTCCTTCAGAATGGACTGGTTGGATCTCCTTGCAGTCCAAGGGACTCTCAAGAGTCTTCTCTGACACTACATTTCAACCATCTCCAAACTTTTATTTCCTCTTAATTATTTTTATTTTATAAAATTTCTTATATCTACATTCTCTCCTATAATTGTACATACATCTTATTATATAACAGATGAATTATAAAAAAGAAAATGAATGGCCAGAATTACCATATTACTGTTATGTAAATATTCTATACAGAACCAGGAAGTATAGATTAAGCCATATAAAAGGAAATATTCTATTCTATTTACATATTTCAGGTTAAAGGAGAATCTTCCAAATGTCCCCTCTAATAGACTCTATCTTACTTGATTTCTAGTCTCTCTTACTTCTCAGTTATTCTCTGCTGTCCCATTTCATCCTGTTTGTCAAATTTCTGTTATATTTTGATGGAGAATCACATTTCAAGTAGTATTTTTTAATCAGAGTATAAGGGCATCAAAAGTGTCTTACATGTCTTTACTTTTGGATTTGATTGATTTTTGGGGGGTATAGAGTTCTATGCTGAAATTCTTTTCCCTCTGAAGTTTGAAGAGTTTTCATTGTCTCCTAGCATCTGAAAAGTGTTGATAGGAAGTCTGATAGTAAGTGACTGCCTCATTGTTCTGACATCCAGATTTTCGCTTTGTCTTCAGAATGACCAGCTTTCAACATGATGTCCTTTTCATGGTGATGTCCTTTTCCGCTAGTCCTTCTTGGCATTTAGCACCACTGCGGGAGTCAAGTCGATGACAGTGAGAAGCAATATGATGTACTAGACTGAATAAAGGATCTGGAGTCGGATGACTTGAATTAAAAGTTCTAAAATTTGCCACTCTTTCCATCTTTAACTGTGTGAAATTCTATATCTTCACTTAGGCTCAATTTTTTTCTTCAAGGCAAAATGATAATAGTCGCAGATCTGCTCTTTCCTGCCATGCTTCATTATCTTGCAGGATTATTTTTATTATAAACTACTGGGAATAAAACTGTTCTGCAAATTGTAGAACTGTATATTAGGGTCGATATTACTGCAATGGGTATGGACAGGAGAAAGAGTATGATGTTACAGAAAAACTGGGTTCTTATTTTTCCCTTTATCATATGTCACTTTGCCTGGCAGATATTACCATGGGGTCATTACTCAGGCAACCTTGTGAGGCAAACTTGCTAGTACCTACCAGACAGTTTTATAGGGCATCGCTCTGTCTCAGCAACTCTTAAAGAAGGCACTGGATATGCTCAGGGAGCCTGAGTGATACATGACCTGTTCATTTATCCTTCTTAGTATAACTCCTCACTGTCTGAAAAGTAGAAATGACACACATACTAACATACTGTGTAGCTTCTAAGTTCTTTGATTCATAAATAGAGTAACAGGAAATCATTTAAGTTACTGTTTGGGACATTAGCTTGAATGCTTCTGGGAACTCTCTTCTTTCTTATTCAACATGTTTTTGGAGTTAAAACAAAATTTAGCTTCTGAAGTATATTACCAGGACGTATCAAACAATGATGTAGGCTGGAAGGGGAGAGAGTAAATTATAATCTGAAAATATCAGATTCGAGAAGAATCTTCCCATCATAATTAGAATTCCCATCTACAAATAAGGAAACTGAGATCCTCGCTAAGGCAGGAACTTGCCCAACGTCACATGAGCTGGGCGTGAAATATATTCCAGGACTCCTAACTCCATTCCATAGTTAATTTACTCAAAGAGGTCTCTTAACAGTCTTAAACTTTTAATATAGATTGCTGTGAAATAAAGAGCCGAGAGTCCTTGCAACATGTATACTCCTGAGTCTGTATTTAGTGGAAACCAGTAGGTGGCAGTACCTCTGAGTAGTTCCTGTGACATCCTGTGTGGAACTGCTCACAAGCATTGATCCAGGAACATCTCACTGTAGTCATGGGAAGTAGGGATTTTGGGTTCACCTTGAAGATTTAAGGAAACGACATTCAGGAACATAAACAAGTCTATACAACTTATAACATTTGCTTTTGATAAAAGGCAGACTGAATTTGAACTTGAATCTAATTAGTCACAGGACTGGTTCTCAAAGTGAATTGAAAAGAGAATCTAGGAACCCCAGTTTCCTCAATACTCCAGATTGTTTCAAGTTTCTCAACATATGTTGTGATAAACAAAGGTGCACAGGCAGCCACATTAAAAATAGTCAGTTGTTGGCACAATTCAAATGAGTTTTAGTGATCCCACATTTATTTTATGGTGGAGTTCAGGTGTTTTTTGTTTGTTTGTTTGTTTTTTCCCAGTCTGGCTTATGGATCCCTTTCGTATGGCCTTTTTGAAATATTCATGGAGCTTAGGAGATTTACAAGAAATTGAGAAAAGCGTAGATTGCCTTGGTGAGAGCGTCCCTGCCATTGTGCCTTCAGCCCTGGGTACCACTTATGATGAGATACCAGTCATAGCACGGAGAAAACTTTCTGCGATGGAGAGGGGCCTGGGTCCACGGCATGCAGAAACCCTGGGAAGAAATGAACATGTCCAGCTCAGGGCCTCAGCTAAGAAAAAACTTACGCAGTACTTGACAGTTGTGTCCAAGTTCCTGAAGGACCATGAAGTGGAGATTAAATTAGACTTGTATCATGTGTCCTTCTGGACATGACTGAAGCGACTTAGCATGCTTAGCATGCATGTGCCCTCAGTGGGGTGCTCCACCAACATATGGAAATGATCAGGAGTCAGTTTAGCTTTCAATACAAATAATTTACTAACAGTTGAGCTTTCTGAAGATGATACAGGCAACCTTTGGACATAGAGTGATCTCCCCTCTTAAGGAATTATAGAGAAGTTCTGACAGGTGTGGGACTGAAACCATCAGAAACATCAATCCAGCAGAGTTGCAGTATTCCTTGATGTAGGTCTTGTAAACCTCTGCAATATTACACACTACTGTGCCTCTCCCTTCTGGCCTGCAGTTGTTGTTGTTTAGTCACTAAGTTGTGTCTGACTCTTTGTGACCCCAGGGGCTGCAGCACACCAGGCTCCTCTGTCCTCCACTATCTCCTGGAGTTTGATCAAATTCATGTCCATTTGGTACGTGATGCTCCCTAACCATCTCATGCTCTGTTGCCCCTTTCTCATTTTTGCCTTCAATCTTCCCCACTGTCAGTCTTGTCCAATGAGTCGTCTCTTCACAGCAGGTAGCCAAAATGTTGGAGCTTCAACTTCAGCATCAGTCCTTCCAATGAATATTCAGGGTTGATTTCCTTTAGGATGGACTGGTTTGATCTCCTTGCAGTTAAATGGACTCTCAAGAGTGTCTTCTTCAGCACCACAGTTTAGAAGCATCAGTTCTTTGGTGCTCAGGCTTCTTTATGGTCCAACTCTCACATCTGTACATGATTCCTGGAAAAAACCATGGCTTTGACTAGATGCACCTTTGTCGGCAAAGCGATGTCTCTGCTTTTTAAATATGCTTTCTTGGTTTGTCACAGCTTTTCTTCCAAGGAGCAAGCATCTTTTAATTTCATGGCTGCAGTCACTGTCTGCAGTTATTTTGCTGCTGCTGCTGCTAAGTCACTTCAGCCGTGTCCAACTGTGTGACCCCATAGATGGGGCAGCCCACCAGGCTCCCCCATCCCTGAGTTTCTCCAGGCAAGAACACTGGAGTGGGTTGTCATTTCCTTCTCCAATGCATGAAAGTGAAAAGTCAAAGTGAAGTCGCTCAGTCATGTCTGACTCTTCGCAATCCCATGGACTGCAGCCTACCAGGCTCCTCTGTCCACGGGATTTTCCAGGCAAGAGTACTGGAGTGGGGTGCCATTTGGAGCCCCCCAAAATAAAGTCTGTCACTGCTTCCACTGTTTTGCTTTCTATTTGCCATGAAGTGTGGGTTCTTTAGTCTCTAGGCAGCATGCTTGCTGATGGGTGGGGTCATGTCTCTGCCACAGTTAGTTGTTTGGCCACAGACCCTCAGTGCAGGTCCACAGGCAGGTGGGCAGTACCAGGTGTCTGAGGTAACCAAGTCCCACGTGGCTTTCACACAGTAGAAGGAGCTCCCCAATAGGGCTGCTGCCAGCTTTCATGCCTCGAAGATGAGGACCTGCCCACCTTCTGGAGATTCTTCTAGACTACCAAGTAGGTCTGGCCCAGACTCCTATCAAATCACTGCCTTTGCCAAGTGTCATGTGTGTGTGTGTGTGTGTGTGTGTGTTTGTAGTTTTAATGTGCTTTAAGACCAAAGTCTCTACTTCCCCAAATCCTGTGGAGACTCCTGAAGCCCCACTGGCCTTCAAAACCAAATGCTCTGGGGTCCCCTATGTCTTTAGAAGACCTTTTCTGCTGGTCCTGGGCTTTTTCATCCAGTGTTGTTCTGCGGATAGTTGTGGTTTTGGTGTGTTCTTAAGAGGAGGTGAGGTGGGGTTGGGGTGGTCTCACTACTCAGCCATCTTGGGTGCTCCCTCACACACTATCTGAGCCACACACACACACACACACTATTTTCATCTTCTCAATACCAATAATAATTTAAATTTATTGAGCATTTACTGTATGCTAATCTACATGTTCAAATCTTTCTGTACATTTTGTTCAGTTTAATCTTCCACAGAGTCCTAATGAAAACATTGAAAGCATAGTATAATTATGTATTTCATAGACATTTATGGTAATTATAGGCTAAGTAAATGCTCAGTATGCCATACCTAGTTAATAATGAGGGAGCCTGGGTTTCAATCCAGTGTGGCTGACACTGAGATCCTAAGCATTCTGTTATTCTGTCTCTTCTTCGTGAAGATCAATACAGAGCCAAAAATAACCTGGTTTTCACCCAAAATAACTCAGTAAGAGTGGGAGGGGTGCTCAAGATAAACTAAAATAATATTATGGTTTCTCTGTCATTGGATAACTGACAGCCGCGCTCCATTTTGCCCAAGGAAGTAAAATTCTCTGATTAATGAGAGAAAAGCAGAGATTCACAACCCCACAGGAGAAAAGCTTCCTAGCATCAGTGGTTCCTGTCAGTGTTAGATGGAGAAGCTTCTCGATGTCAACCCAGGAATGTCCTTGACATTTCTGCGCGGAAATGGAGGGT
>SJYQ01004205.1:120767-147227 GCA_006410935.1 Redunca redunca
TACTCCTTTTCCTATTTGGAACCAGTCTGTTGTTCCATGTCCAGTTCTAACTGTTGCTTCCTGACCTGCATACAGATTTCTTTTTTTTTTTTTTTAATTAATTAATTAATTAATTTATTTATTTTTTTAAAGAAAAAAAATTTACTTCTGGTTGAAATTACAATTTACAATATAAGTATACATGTTTCAATGCCATTCTCCCATCTCATCCCACCCTCTCCCTCTCTCTCTCCCCCAGAGTCCAAAAGTTCACTCTATAGATCTGAGTCTCTTTTGTTGTCTCGCATACAGGGTCATCATCCCCATCTTTCTAAATTCCATATATATGCGTTAGTATACTATATTGGTGTTTTTCTTTCTGGCTTACATTTCTCAAGAGACAGGTCAGGTGGTCTGGTATTCCCATCTCTTTCAGAATTTTCCACAGTTTATTGCGATCCACACAGTCAAAGGCTTTGGCATCATCAATAAAGCAGAAATAGATGTTTTTCCGGAACTCTCTTGCTTTTTCGATGATCCAGTTGATGTTGGCAGTTTGATGTCTGCTTCCCCTACCTTTTCTAAACCAGCTGGAATATGTGGAAATTCATAGTTCACATCCTCTTGAAGCCTAGCTTGGAGAATTTTGAGCATTTCTTTACTAGTGTGTGAGAGGAGTGCAATTGTGTGGTAGTTTGAGCATTCTTTGGCATTGCCTTTCTTTGGGATTGGAATGAAAACTGACCTTTTCCAGTCCTGTGGCCACTGCTGAGTTTTCCAAATTTGTTGGCATATTGAGTGTAACACTTTCACAGCATCATCTTTCAGGATTTGAAATAGCTCAACTGGAATTCCATCACCTCCACTAGCTTTGTTCATAGCGCTGCTTCCTAAGGCCCACTTGACTTTGCATTCCAGGATGTCTGGCTCTAGGGGAGTGATCATGCCATCGTGATTATCTGGGTTATAAAAATCTTTTTTGTACAGTTCTTCTGTGTATTCTTGAAACCTCTTGTTAATATCTTCTGCTTCTGTTAGGTCCATACCATTTCTGTCCTTTATTGAGCCATCATTGCATGAAATGTTCCCTTGGTATCTCTAATTTTCTTGAAGAGATTTTGAGTCTTTCCCATTCTATTGTTTTGCTCTATTTCTTTGCAGTGATCACTGAGGAAGGCTTTCTTATCTCTCCTTGCTATTCTTTGGAACTCTGCATTCAAATGGGTATATCTTTCCTTTCTCCTTTGCTTTTCTCTTTTCTTCTTTTCACAGCTATTTGTAAGGCCTCCTCAGACAGCCATTTTGCTTTTTTGCATTTCTTTTTCTTGCGGATAGTCTTGATCCCTGTCTCTTGTACCATGTCAGTAACCTCCATTCATCTTGCTCAAGGATATGTTTTTCCTTAAACTCTCTACCAATGACTATATAACAACAATGTATCCTGATGGAGGACATGTTTTTCCTTCTTAAGAACCTTCTGAGTAATCCTGTCATCTTAAAGTGTAAGGAGTGGGTCTGGTAAGATCTTTCTATTGTTAGTTCTAATCTATTATCTTAAAATGTGAATTGTGAGAGTGGGTCTAGTAAGATTTTTACAAACTTGAGAAATTCTTTTGATTTATTGTAATAACCAATTTAAAAAAGTATATAGCTCCCAGCCTTTCCTAATGGCACAGCTGCTAAAGAATCTGCCTGCAATATGGGAGAGCTGGGTTTGATCCCTGCATTGGGAAGATCCCCTGGAGAAGAGAAAGACTACCCATTCCAATATTCTGGTCTGAAGAATTCCATGGGCTCTATAGTTCATGGGGTAGCAAAGAGTTGGACACGACTGAGTGACTTTTACTTTTAGTTTCCTTTTGTGCTTCCCAACCTCAGTTTCTTCAGTGTTACTGGTTGGGGCATAGACTTGGATTACTGTGATATTGAATTGTTTGCCTTGGAAACGAACAGAGATCATTCTGTCATTTTTGAGATTGCACCCAAGTACTGCATTTTGGACTCTTTTGTTGACTATAATTGCTACTCCATTTCTTCTAAGGGATTCCTGCCTACAGTAGTAGATACAATGGTCATCTGAGTTAAATTCACCCATTCCAGTCCATTTTAGTTTGCTGATTCCTAGAATGTTGATGTTCACTCTTGGCCATCTGTTGTTTGACCACTTCCAATTTGCCTTGATTCATGGACCTAACATTCCAGGTTCTTATGCAATATTGTTCTTTACAGAATCAGACCTTGCTTCTATCACCAGTCACATCCACAACTGGGTATTGTTTTTGCTTTGGCTCCATCCCTTCATTCTTTCTGGAGTTATTTCTCCACTGATCTCCAGTAGCATATTGGGCACCTACCAACTTGGGGAGTTCATCTTTCAGTGTCCTATCTTTTTGCCTTTTCATACTGTTCATGGGGTTCTCAAGGCAAGAATACTGAGGTGGTTTGCCATTCCATTCTCCAATAGACCACATTCTGTCAGACCTCTCCACCATGACCCGACCATCTTGGGTAGCCCCACATGGCATGCCAATGCCAAACAATACTCAAACTACCACACAGTTGTGCTCATCTCACACGCTAGCAAAGTAATGCTCAAAATTCTCCAAGCCAGGCTTCAGCAATACGTGAACCATGAACTTCCAGATGTTCAAGCTGGTTTTAGCAAAGGCAAAAGAACCAGAGATCAAAATGCCAACATCTGCTGAATCATCAAAAAAGCAAAAGAATTCCAGAAAAACATCTATTTCTGCCTTATTGACTATGCCAAAGACTTTGACTGTGTAAATCACAATAAACTGTGGAAAATTCTGAAAGAGATGGGAATACCAGACCACCTGACCTACCTCTTGAGAAATCTATATGCAGGTCAGGAAGCAACAGTTAGAACTGGACATGGAACAACAGACTGGTTCCAAATAGGAAAAGGAGTACGTCAAGGCTGTATATTGTCTCCCTGCTTATTTAACTTACATGCAGAGTACATTATGAGAAATAGTGGGCTGGAAGAAACACAAGCTGGAATCAAGATTGCCAGGAGAAATATCAATAACCTCAGATATGCAGAGGACACCACCCTTATGGCAGAATGCAAAGAAGAACTAAAGAGCCTCTTGATGAAAGTGAAAGAGGAGAGTGAAAAAGTTGGCTTAAAGCTCAACATTCAGAAAACGAATATCATGGCATCTGGTCCCATCACTTCATGGGAAATAGATGGGAATTCAGTGGAAACAGTGTCAGACAATTTTGGGGGGCTCCAAAATCACTGCAGATGGTGATTGCAGCCATGAAATTAAAAGATGCTTACTCCTTGGAAGGAAAGTTATGACCAACCTAGACAGCATATTCAAAAGCAGAGATGTTACTTTGCCAACAAAGGTCCATCTAGTCAAGGCTATGGTTCTTCCAGTAGTCATATGGATGTGAGAGTTGGACTGTGAAGAAAGCTGAGCACCAAAGAATTGATGCTTTTGAACTGTGGTGTGGGAGAAGACTCTTGAGAGTCCCTTGGACTGCAAGGAGTTCCAACCAGTCCATTCTAAAGGAGTTCAGTCCTGGGTGTTCATTGGAAAGATTGATGTTAAAACTGAAACTTCGATACTTTGGCCACCTGATGTGAAGAGCTGACTCACTTGACAAGACCCTGATGCTGGGAAAGATTGAGAGCAGGAGGAGAAAGGGACGACAGAAGATGAGATGGTTAGATGGCATCACTGAAAAATGGACATGGGTTTGGGTGAACAACAGAAGCTGGTGAAGGACAGGGAGGCCTGCCGTGCTGCGGTTCATGGGGTGGCAAAGAGTCGGACATGACTGAGTGACTGAGCTGACTGACTGACTGTTCTTCCCAGGTGGCACAGTGGTAAAAGAATCGGCCTGCCAATGGAGGAGATGCAAGAGATGCAGGTTCAGTCCCTGGATTGGGAAGACCCCCTGGAGGAGGAAATGACAATCCACTCCAGTATTCTTGCCTGGAGAATCCCATGGACAGAGGAGCCTGGCAGGCTACTGTCCACGGTCACAAAGAGTCGGACAAGACTGAGGTGACTGAGCTTGCGCATGTACACACAGCTCCCTTGCTAAGACTAGCAAGTGGGCCACTGTTCGTCCCCCTTCTGATGTCTATGTCAGAAGCTTTCTCTGTCCCTTTTTTATACTTTAATAAAACTCTGCTACACAGTTTTCAAGCCTCGTTCCTTGTTCCAAAGCTAAATCTTCAGCCATCACGAATCCAACATCGTTCACTGTAAGCTATCAAAGGAAAGATTAATTAGAATTTGAAAACAGAATAATTGCAGTTCCAGTTCCTTCCTTACTCCAGACCACCAGGAAATCCTCTGTGCCCCACAACACTGGAGCTCTGAGATTCATCCCTTCAGAAAACGGAACCAATGAATCCTGAGTTGGGGACAGCACAGGGCTGGTGTGAGAAGTATGGCCCGAAAAAAAGGATAAAGTGAAACTCTGAATACTGACCCTAAGGATTCCCACTCACCTTTCCAAGACCCACTCCCAGGATCCTCAGGCTGAGGTCTTAACCTCAAGGCAGAATGTTTCCTCTTATAAGAAAATGGAAGGGATTCATAGCAAAGACCTATAGATAGGGATGTCTGGGATCCTTCAAGCTCAGTCTCTCTTCCCCAGCACATCCCAAAAGTTCACATGAGGACAACCATGAGTCATGCTGGCTGAATCTCCTCACCATTCCCTCATTCTGATCACAGTGTCTCTTCAAGTGTGGTGTCCACCTTAATAATCTCTCTGAAGTTCATTGGAGGAAAATATAATGCTATACCCTTGGTATTCTTGAAGGTCCATGTAGTTCCTGAGGCCACATTAGCCTTAGTGAGGGCCCTCAAATGCCACTGTGGTGGTGGACAGAGTAGATTAGCTCATGAGATTAATGTAGTTGGTATGCTTGCCTCTGCACAGAAATTACATATTGTGAAAGTCTTGTATTAAAGAAGAACCAAGGCTGGTCTAATTATTTCCCAAGAGAGGTCATTCAGATGAAAATTAAAGATGAGCTTTGCTAACAGAGTTTAGCAGAAAAATGATTTGCACAGAATGGCAGGAGAACCTCAAGGGGTAAGTTTTTGTTACTCTCAGTTCTAGTCCCAAAGACCTCTCACGATGCCTTTGAAGATTTGTTTCTCCAGGATATCAAGGCCTAAGGCATTGGATCATTGATCAGTCCATGCGATGTTGTATCAGAACAGGAAACAACATACAACTTAAGAACCAGCCATTATTACCCTACCTCCTTCTAGAAAAAAGGTGTTTAGATCCAGCAATGTGAAGTAACTAGCTCAAGAGAGGTGATAGAGGAACCAAGCTAAAAGCTAGCCTTCCTGATTGCCAGGACGCCATTCTTAGGAGAGAACAGTAAAGGAAAGGAGGCTTTTGCATTGGCTGGAGGGTAAGAACGGAACTCAAGAAGGAAACTACAGATGAACTTTTCCTTCTTTATAATTTAACTATGAACTCACCTTTATCATGGAAATATTGCCATCTCCATGGAATAACTTTCTACACATTTTCTTTTCCAGAAATAGAAGCGCCTTTATTGTCTTTGTGCAGGGACATAACCAGTTGGAAATTATTTGTCATTCTGTGCTTGAATCCTTCACCTTCTTGTCCCTAATATGTACCCTCATGCTTTGCAATCCTTCCTTCTGTTCTAACGTCCTAAATTTAGTGTAGACGTATTTGCCTTAAGTCTCCCAAGAGCCATAAAGGAGAATTTTAATAGGATAAGCTTGCTCTTGTGGTATTTTCAATTTACCTGAAGTTTAGATAATATTACTTTGTAGGCTAAATGCAGTAACAGGTAGATGCTAATATGCATAAAGGCTCAAATGCAATAGGAAAGTATTTCTGACTTAGGAAATAGTACCAGTGGGTAAAAACTTTATCAGGTGGCTTCTTCTGTGCAGCCATTCTTAGACTTAAGCTGATGGAAAATCTGCCGTCTTTAACACAGGGCTCCCATGATTGTCCTGAGCATCCGCTGCATTCCTGTCAGATGTGGGAAAGAGCTGGAAGGAGTACTGCATGGAGAGGTTCTCAGGGCCCTTGGAACAGGCACACAGCATCTCCCTACTTACTAGCTGCTGCTAAGTCACTTCAGTCGTGTCCGACTCTGTGCGACCCCATAGACGGCAGCCCACCAGGCTCCTCCATCCCTGTGATTCTCCAGGCAAGAACACTGGAGTGGGTTGCCATTTCCTTCTCCAGTGTATGAAAGTGAAAAGTGAAAGTGAAGTCGATCAGTCTTGTCTGACTGTTCGCGACCCCATGGACTGCAGCCTACCAGGCTCCTCCGTCCATGGGATTTTCCACGCAAGAGTACTGGAGTGGGGTACCATTGTCTTCTCCAACTCACTAGCTAGAACTCATCAAAATAGTGCACTAAACTGCACGCTTGAGGAGGGGTAGATGAGAGAGGACTGGGAAACAGTTCTAAGTAGGGTTGTCAAGTTCCACTGTTAATCCTATTAATATAGTAAGGAAAGGGAGTCATAAATTTGGATGCATAACCAGCCATCTTTGTCAAATGGCTGTTTTGTTAATATTTTTGGACATGAGAAAATAAAATAGGATGTACTCAACTGATGTGTGACTTTACTTAAACAGGATTTCCTTAAATCTAATTCATTCTATTCTTATAAGCAAAAAGTTACCATTCTGCACTCCAGCCAACTTTTATTTAGCCTCTTGCTCTAAAACTATTGTATTAATTGTATTTACTACCCATTTCATGTGTTTAGCATTAGAACAGATGTTGGGAATATATTAATTAGCAAAATTACTGCTTACATGGAACTAAGGTTCTAATGGGAGAGAGGCGAGGAAGAGAAAATAAATAGATTTTTAAAATGTATTAAATAAGGACAAATACTAAAAGTAAAGCAAAGTGGTGAAAAAAAGAACGACTGGAACCATTTAGATAGGGAGGTTAGGCAGGTCCTCTTTGAGAAGTAGCATTTAAACTGAAACCAAAATGACAAAGCTGGAGGGGGCAGGTTTTGTGGAGGTGAAAGAAAGATTATTTGAAATTTGAAGGAGCCAGCCTCTTGAGATCTTAGGTATGAACATTTCAGGCTCAGAGAATGGTCAGTGCAAAGGCCCTGAGGTAGCAATGGTCTTGACTATGAAACAGAAACAAAGCAAGTATGGATGGCAGGTTGTGAATGAGTGGAGGATTGGACAGGAGCTGAGGTCAGAATTGTTGGCACAAACCCAGATCATATAGCATCACAGAGGCTGTACTAAGACTTACTTTTACGCCAAGTGCGAGGGGAAGTAATTAGAGGGTTTGAAGCAGAAGAGTGAATCTTGCCTTCACTTTTTTTTTTTTTTTTAGCACACTCTGACTCTTATGACCAAAATCAATTGAAGCCTGGCAGGAGAGACAAAGGTAGTATTTAGGAGGTCTCTGTCATGGTCTGAGATTGGAAGATAGTTAAGTCTGGACTATAGAGAAAGTAACAGAGATGAAAGAAGGCTGGAATTGGTGAAAGTTTGAAAGTTTTGAAAGTTCTGTGACGTAAACTTGCTGAATGATTTGTTCTGGAGGGAACGAGAAAGTGAAGAATTCCAACTGCCTCTTATATTTGATATATTCTTTACTTTCTTTCTTTTATTTAATCTTATATATCCCCAGAAGAAATCTTCCTAGGATCTGAACAGGGGGTTAGGAAAACTGGTTCCTGTTTCCTTTCTTGTTGTTTTATGTGCCTACACAAACTCCTTCTTGCTCTTTAATTTTTGTAAAGAAAATGAAAATAGCTTCTACCTCTTACCTAAGAAAACTTATGAAGGGTGATAAATGTGAAAAATATTGCCTGTAACAAAATTCTAATAAGAACACAAGATGCTCTTCTGGTTGAGCAATACATCCTGAGCATTTGAATTTAATCAGATTGTAGCATATTTCTTTGCCCTTTTACAATGATGATGACTAACTGGCTCCCATGTGAGTGGGTTATAATTTTAGACAAAGGAAAAATAAAATAATTCTTGACTTGGGGCAGTTGATATCATTTAATTGAGTCATGGCTGCATAGATGACAACTGAATGTGCAGAAGATTCTAAGGAGAGTTTTTTTACATCAGAAGGAGGCTTCCTGTCTTCTTTCTCTTTGCTTTCTTATCCTTTTGTTAAGAAAGGGTCTGCTACTACCTTCTGATTTGACTAATGGTATAGACAAAAAGCTCAAAAATGTATGTGAAATCATCTCTCATTCTGTATAAGTGAGCAGACACTTCTAGGCCCCAGATTGTGAAATTAAAGCAAAATAGAATTACAGTTCTACTTTGGGCTTCCCTTGTGGCTCAGCTGGTTAAGAATCTGCCTGCAATTGGGAGACCTGGGTTTGATCCCTGGGTTGGGAAGATCCCCTAGAGAAGGGAAAGTCTACCCACTCCAGTATTCTGGCCTGGAGAATTCCATGGACTCCATAGTCCATGGGGTCACAAAGAGTTGGACAGGACTGAGCAACTTTCACTTTCAGATGTAATAGTTTTGAGTCTGCAAAACCACTCAAGAACTCAGGACTATAGATAAAACTTAAGTGATTTTACGTACTCTTCGTTAAATAACTCAGAGTTAAAATTTTATTCTTAGAAAGTAAATTTCTCCTTTGATGGGGAGCGAACTCAAAGAAAATAGAAGTTCTGTATGTAGCTGGAAAATCTTATCTTCTACGGCCTCTGTTCCCAAATCTTCATGTTCTCAAATCTCATTCAGTAGCAGTGCTCTCATACGTTTCCTTAAGGCTGCTCAGAATCTTGCTACCTTGCCAGTCTGGTGACATGTATTTCTAAAGCTGGTACTTAAACCTTTATGTCTTTGATAATGGCCGTTCAATATTGGAGCAAGATGTGTGGCTGATTATACTACTGAGAAAGAAAATTCTTCTGATTATTTGTCTGCTAAAGAAGGTAATTTCTATGTCTGTTTGGTCTCATAGTCATTTCTATAAATGAAGAAAATGTATAGTGCAACCACTATTTCTATTTCCCCATGTTTTAAATTCCTTCTTTCATACATTTAGTGATTTAAAATAATAGTTTTTCTCTATAGCAGATAACTCTATTATCTCAAATTCTTGGGAGCCTTTAATTTGCTGTTTTAATGTATTGTCTGTCTCTGTCTGTATCTCTCTCAGTCTCGGTGTTTAATTTCCTTTGTTGCTGTAACTTTCGATTTGAGAACATCTGCAAGGCTCTACCTGTGGAAATATTGTAAATCCTGGGTTAGGGTTTATGTTTTCTCTGGCAGGTATCACTAACCCTGCATAACTTTCATTTAAAAAACATGAAATTTTAGAACAGTTTAGATTCACAGAAAAGTAGATATAATAGTACAGAGGTTTCCATATACCTTGGTCCCCCATTATTAATATCTTCTAGTATGGTATGTTTTTTATAACTAATTAACCAGCGAAAGTGAAGTCACTCAGTTGTGTCCGACTCTTTGTGACCTCGTGGACTGTAGCTCGCCAGGCTCCTCTGTCCATGGGATTCTCCAGGCAAGAATACTGGAGTGGGTTGCCATTCCCTTCTCCAGGGGATCTTCCTGACCTAGGGATCGAACCCGGGCCTCCCACTTTGTAGGCAGACTCTTTACCCTCTGAGCAACCAGTACTGACACATTATTGTTAGCTAAAGTCTACGCTGCATGCCTGTGTGTGCAATTACTTTATTCAAGTCCACTTCTTTGAGATCCTATGGACTGTAGCCTGCTAGGCTATTCTGCTCATGGGATTCTCCAGGCAAGAATACTGGAGTGTGTTGCCATGCCCTCCTCCAGGGGATCTTCCCAACCCAGGGATCCAACCTGTCTCCTGCTTCTCCCGCGTGGCAAGTGGATTGTATACCACTGAGCCACCGGGGAAGCCCTAGCTAAAGTCTATACTTAATTCAATTTCCTTAGTTTTTAACCTACTGCTGCTTTCTGTCCAGGATCCCATAGAACACCATTCACATTTCCTCTTCATGTCTCCTTAGTCTCCTCTAGATTGTGACAGTTTTTCATTTTCCTTATTTTTGATGACCTTGGCCCCGTACCTCCCTGCATCTAAAAATAATGTCTCAGAGATGCATACACGTATTTGAGAATATATATGTATATAGGGGTTTTCCAGGTGGTACAATGATAAAGAACCCACCTGCTAAGCAGGAGATGTGGGTTCAATCCCTGGGTTGGGAAGATCTCCTGGAGAAGAAAATGCCAACCCACTCCAGTGGCTTGTACTCCATTCTTGCTTGGGAAATTTCATGGGCAGAGGAGGCTGGTGGGTTACAGTCCACGGGGTCACAAAGAGTCAAACACAGCTGACTGACCAAGCACACCTGTCAAATAGTCCAAATTACAGGAAGAAACTGGCAAAGCCACAATTATAGTGGAATATTTTAACATTTCTTCCTCTGATAGACCAAGTAAGCAGAAACTTAGTAAGGATATAAAACATTTGAGTAACATAATTACCAACCTTGATCTAATACAGATACATACATAGATAGAGTACTGCATTTCCAAATCAGGGAAAACCCACTTTTTTCAAGCACATACCAAATATGCACAAAGATTAGCCACATACTTTTCCACAAACATAAAAATCAAGTTTCAACAAGAATAAAAATCAGACCACAGTGCATAGGTTTGATTATTTTCCAAAGTTAATTAAATATTCACATGTATTTTAAAAATTTAAAAACACATGAATTATTCATAGATCAAATAAAACAGTAACATAGAAAATTGAATACTAAATCAGGGGCATTAAAAACACTAAATTAGGAAATATTTAGAAGTGACTGAATGAAAATGTGTCAAGACTTGGAAGGTACAGCCAAAACAGAAATTAAAAGGGAAATTTTTGCTGTCTCACTATCTGCTATGTTAGGTTTGATCACCTGGTGAAATGTAGTGACCATCTGTTCTGCTTTCAGTGATATGGTTTTTTATTTGAATTAGTAATTTGCGTGGTGATATTTTGGTACTAGGGTAAATACTCGATTCCCCATACATTTTACTTAATTGTTTGAGCTCCTTTTGATGATCCTTGCAAGAACCCAATTATTATTTTGGAGCTTACAGAAGGGTGATTTTCTGTTTCTATCATCTTCTCTGTATTTATCCATCTGGGGACTTGAGATATGATTCAAGGAATCATTCAAAGAGTTCTTTTTCCGTATGCAAAGTGGAGTCAGTGGAGATTTTATACAAAGAAATTTGGAGAACAGGAAGAGAGTAAAAGTCTTCTGTGGTGTTTGTACCAAGATTGCAGAGTTTCAGTACTATTTTCTTGTCTCTGAGACTCCCCATGGAGACAGCCACTTTAGTGTGAATTTGTTCCTGCATGCTAAGGGCTTCCCTCATAGCTCAGTCGGTAAAGAATCTGCCTGCAATGCAGGAGACCTGGGTTCGATTCCTGGGTCAGGAAGATCCCCTGGAGAAGGAAATGGCAACCCACTTCAGTATTCTTGACTAGAGAATCGCATGCCATGGATAGAGAAGGCTGGCAGGCTATAGTCCATGGGGTCATAAAGAGTCGGACACAACTGAAGCATATTAGTGGCGGTGACGATGGTTTAGTCGCCAAGTCGTGTCCAACAGTTGCGACCCCATGAATTGTAGCCAGCCAGGCTCCTCTGTCCATGGGATTCTCCAGGCAAGAATACTGGAGTGGGTTGTCATGCCCTCTTCCAAGGGCTCTTCCGGATCCAGGGATTAAACCCGAGTTTCTTATGTCTCCTGCATTGCAGGCAGATTCTTTGCCTCTAGCGCCACCTGGTAAGCCCCTTAGTCTGCATGCTCATCTTAATTAGGTGAGACAAGGAGAGCTCTAGCACCCTAGTTCTCAGGCTTTCCCAGTACTAAACATACATGGACTCAAGCAGATTTTCAATCGTGATCTTAACTTTACAAGCAATTATCAAGTCTTAGCACATACATGTGTATCTGTAGACATATATTTCCATTGCTTGAACATGTTAAACATCTCTGAAAATACACATTTTTTTTTCTGACCATAGATTCTAATCCTAGGAATTTTTCCTAAGGAAGATGTATAAGAACATATCTATAACATTTCAGTGTAGCTTATTTAAAAAATCATATAAACAGCTTTAATGCCAAGCAAAATATATTGGCTGACTAAATGTGCAGGTATATAACAGATATTATAAATCTTCTGAAAAATGATATGGCAGATGTATATTTAATGACAATAAACATTTTCACTAAGTAAATTAGTAGATGCAAATAGGTACAAGAACATAGATCAATTCCCTTCCAAGAGACTTCCAGGCTCTTATGTAGATGTACATTTTCAAAGCTTGGAGTTTCCAGATTCTGCTTCCTGTCTAGACTGGAGTTTCAGTTCAGCTGGAATGTAAATAGGATTATTGTAAAAGGGAGTTCCTAGTCCTCTACCCAACAGCATCTGCATCCAAGTTCCTTTTCAGCCCAAATGCCTGATAGGCATAACCTAAGCTTGCTGCTCAGTCCTGTCCCCACATTTCTCTTTTTTTTTCACACCCTCCCCAGATTAACTTCACTCATGAGGAAAAATGAGTGATGTGGAGCGCTGTCAGATTCATGGTGGGAGGCAAAGGAGGACAGCATTTCACAGTGCACAGGAGTTCCCATTCAGCGCCCCCAGACCGGCATCTTCTTTCATACCTGTTTCCTTACGTAACCTGGCTTTGCACCTGTCTTCATGCAGCCTCTTGGTTGCTGTCTCCTGCCTCCAGGGAACAATTACTCTGGGAGGCATCTTAAGTCTCTCCTCTTCCTAGAAACAATTACTCAATTACTCTTCTTAGACATCTTAGTCTCTTCTCTCCTACTTGCATGCTGTTCCCCACTCTGTAATATTATCTTTTAAAAAGTCTAAGTCCAGTACACTGAAGATGAAGACTTTTTTCTATTATCAACAACAAAAAAAAATCCTCTAGTTACCTGGATCCATATTTCTTATGGAAAGAGTGGTTATAGACAATAAATATTTTTCTCCAATCAGCCATGTGTTAAATTCAGTTCAGTTCAGTTCAGTCACTCAGTCGTGTCTGACTCTTTGCGACCCCATGAACTGCAGCACTCCAGGCCTCCCTGTCCATCACCAACTCCCAGAGTTCACTCCAACTCATGTCCATCGAATCGGTGATGCCATCCAGCCATCTCATCCTCTGTTGTTCCCTTCTCCTCCTGCCCCCAATCCCTCCCAGCATCAGAGTCTTTTCTAATTGGTCAACTCTTCACATGAGGTGGCAAAGTACTGGAGTTTCAGCTTTAGCATCATTCCTTCCAAAGAACATCCAGGACTGATCTCCTTTAGAATGGACTGGTTGGATCTCCTTGCAGTCCAAGGGACTCTCAAGAGTCTTCTCCAACACCACAGTTCAAAAGCATCAATTCTTCAGCGCTCAGCTTTCTTCACAGTCCAACTCTCACATCCATACATGACCACTGGAAAAACCATAGCCTTGACTAGACAGACCTTTATTGGCAAAGTCATGTCTCTGCTTTTGAATATGCTATCTAGGTTGGTCATAACTTTCCTTCCAAGGAGTAAGCGTCTTTTAATTTACCATTCTATTATTAATATGTATTTTTTAATGTAATTCATGTGAAGCAAAAAGAGAGAGAAAAAAAAAGGTAGCCCTTTTCTGTTTAGTCTGAAGCAGCTACTTGTGGATTTCTAGGCTCCATCTCTGTGTCTTTACCATCTAGGACAGTGCCTAGCAAGTATTAGGCATCTATATGTTAGTGTTTCCCTCCCTTTCCAGGTACTTCAAGTGAGGTGTCCCCCTGCTATAATCCACGTTAGGATTATCCCAGGGTTCCTAGCCTGTGGCCACTCACTGCAGCTTTTGGGCACCTATGAGTCTGATAAGTCTGGATATGGTCAGAGCCTAGTGAGCATTTCAAGTGCTGACAATAAAAGAGAAGGGACCACTAGAAAGTGACCTTTCTCTACATCCTGTTGCTTGAGGTCATGTGGTATAAGGGAAGGAGTGCTGGGTTTTGAGATTTGACCTGATGGAGGTGAGTCCAAGACTTTCAACTTATATGGAAATAGATCCCTTTGCTGAGTGTTATTTTTTTCATGTATGATTTAGAGATCATTGTCCCACATTGGCGAGGGCAGGGGCAATGCATGCCTGTCTGATTCCCATTGTAGGTCCTGGATTAGCATGAAACCTGGCACTAGAAACCAGAGGTTCTCAGCGAGGCCCAGAGGCCAGAGCACCTGGCCCAGAGGCCAGAGCACCTAGGGAGTTTTCATCTCCCACCAATACTGAGCGCCACCCAGACCAATTAGAGAAGGGTCCCTGGGGGTGTGTCTGGGCATCAGGCTTTTATTCAGTATTCCTTAGGCTCCCCAGGTGCTTTTGACACTCATCCAGGACTGAGAGCCAGTGTTGCAGAGTGCTCAATAAATATTTACTGACTGACTGACTGAAGTTGTTGCCGCAGGTGTTTTTCTCCCCTGTGCGTTCAGACACTGACTGAAGTCAGGATGTTCCGCATCAAGGGCAAAAATTGTGCTGCTCATCACCCCTAATCGAATTGCTTTTTCCAGTTCAGGGAGGCCTGCTTGCGGCCTTCTTCACCCTTCTCTGGCTGCGCGGCTGGTGATTCTCTTGTTATTTATCTGCCCCTGTGGCTCCTGCNTCAGTATTCCTTAGGCTCCCCAGGTGCTTCTGACACTCATCCAGGACTGAGAGCCAGTGTTGCAGAGCGCTCAATAAATATTTACTGACTGACTGACTGAAGTTGTTGCTGCAGGCGTTTTTCTCCCCTGTGCGTTCAGACACTGACTGAAGTCAGGATGTTCCGCATCAAGGGCAAAAATTGTGCTGCTCATCACCCCTAATCGAATTGCTTTTTCCAGTTCAGGGAGGCCTGCTTGCGGCCTTCTTCACCCTTCTCTGGCTGCGCGGCTGGTGATTCTCTTGTTATTTATCTGCCCCTGTGGCTCCTGCCTCTATTCTTGTGGGTTCCTCATCGGTCTTCCCCTCCTCCTCTGTAATCTTCTTGGCCTTTTTTCTTCTTACTGCTGCTAAGTTCACGAGTAGCACTCGCTTACCACCGATAACACCATGTACTTTCAACTATTCCCATTTTTTATTTTCTGCTAAATTAGTTTTGCCTTGTGCTTCACATTGGAAAATACATCCCCAGACTCTCCTTCACTGTTAAATTGCTGTCTCTGGGAATAAGATTTTCTCTGAAGCTTTGAGCTGGCTGACAAATCAGAAAATTCATCCCCCAGGTTACAGAAAAGGACATCAAGGCCCAGCAAGAAGGAATAGCTACTCAGGGTCACAGAGTGGGCTCACAGCAGGTGGGGGCTGGATCACAGGTTTCTTTATGTCCACACCACGCTCCCTTCAGGCCACCACACTACCTTGCTAGTGAAGCCTGGGGCTTTTTTGACAACTCATTCCTTCTCTTTCACAGAGGATTTGCTCCTCTTTAAATCAGAACTTTGCCAGAATCTATTAATTTCATCACTCAGAAGAGAAGGGAGGATTGCTCGTGGCAGCTACATGTAGGTGTGGGGAGGGTCTGACTTATCACGTTGGTTCAGTGACACTTCAAAGGACCCAGCCCTATGTGTCTCAGCTTCCTGACGTTCACTCCAGGACAACCAGATGATGACAGATGTCCTGGAGGAGCAGTGGGGCAACAGGAGGGCTCTTCTCCATAGCCATCTTCAGCTGCCCCCCTAAAAATTGACATGGCTGTGAAGAGCTGTCCACTTTCTTGTCTGTACTTCTGTGCTGTCCTACATGGTAGCCACTAGCTACAATCAGCATTGATTAAAATGAAATAAAATTAAAACTTCTTTTCCTTGGTTGCCCTAGCCACATTCTAAGTGCTCAGAAGTCAAGCATGGCTCATGGTCACTGTCGAGGACAGATGCTGGGCCGTGCTGCACTTAGTCGCTCAGTCGTATCCAACTCTTTGCAACCCGATGCACTGTAGCCCACCAGGCTCCTCTGTCCATGGGGATTCTCCAGGCAAGAGTACTGGAGTGTTTTACCATGCTCTCTTATAGGAGAATCTGCCCAACACAGGGATGGAACCCAGGTATCCCACATTGCAGGCAGATTCTTTTATGGTCTGAGCCACTAGGGAAGCCCCAGAATACTAGAGTGGGTAACTTATCCATTCTCCCTGGGATCTTCCCAACCCAAGAATTGAACTGGGGTTTCCTGCACGGCAGGTGGATTCTTTACCAGCTGAGCTACTAGGAAAGCCCATGGACAGTGTAGGCATAGGATATTTCTACCATCAATGAATACTCTACCATACAGGGTAGCTCCAGACACTTCAGATGGATGCCTTGTTCTACAGAAGGGACACGCTAGTGGAGAAAGAACACATAGTGGCTAGCCCATGCCAGTGCCCCATCAGGGTCTGGACTGGGGTTCTGAAGCTGCTTGCTGCAGCAATTTAGAACTCTTCCCATCCCTGCTACCCATCATATGTCTTATCTCCCTGTTAAACCATGCGTTCCTTCGAAACAATGTCTGTATCTGATTGATGTTATGTTCCTGAAATATTCCCTGACATATGATAGGCCTCTGTGAATGCGTGACTAAATAAAATTATGTTCATGTTTTTACTGAACATAAAAATATGTTCAGTATTACCAAGAAAATATCTATATTCAATATATTGGTAAAAGTCTAAAGAGGAACAGAAGTTAAAACTAGCCATTGGCTAAGTGAGAATCCATGTTAAGTTTTTCTCCTCCTGGGAAAGGAGACTCTGATTCTTTGGGGGAGGTGGGTGATGAGCGAGCTGATAAGAAAAGTAAGGGACAAAGCCCCGGCACACAGGGTCATGGATATGAGCTCTGCCTCAGCTCTTGCCAGAGTTCTGGGATGGAGTTTGGACTGATAATTCCAGGCCAGAAGGCAATGTGGTGTGATTGCCTGGGATGCCTGAAGCTCAGGTTTAAGTATTGGCTCCAATACCAGTTAGCTGCTCTGTGACTCAGTGTATTCATGACAGAATAAACAGGTAATAACTACTTGTGTCCTCTCCAATGTACAGACAGGCTACATGAGGCTTAAGGAAATAAAGCCCTGCAAAGCCTTTGTAGCCTTAACAGTGTACGTCAATGTGGGGATGATGGTCCACATGGTTACTATTGGCATACTTTGTTAGATTACCAAGACATATCTGCTAGAAATACTACCTGGAAATGCCATTTTTCTTTGGATTTTCCAACTGATGTTTGTGCTTGCCAACCAGGTGCCTGGTTCAACCTCAGATCTCTTGAAATTAT
Source organism: Redunca redunca (assembly GCA_006410935.1). Taxonomy (NCBI): domain Eukaryota; kingdom Metazoa; phylum Chordata; class Mammalia; order Artiodactyla; family Bovidae; genus Redunca; species Redunca redunca. The sequence continues at coordinate 138,062 of SJYQ01004205.1, forward strand.
GCAAAGCCTCAAAAATCTCAGACAAGTCAACAACAACAAAGGTTCAGGAAGAGGGTTTTATTTACTTTAAAAAAATGCTTCTTTAGGATGCCTCCAAGAGATGATCATTTTCATTTTCTTTAATTATCATTCGAATAGTTGTGTGAAGGTAGTAGGGTGGAATCAGAGAGACAGAGGAGGAAAAATAGCTCACATTAAGAGCTCTTATGTGGCAGACATTTATATACATTATGTTGCTTAATTCTAATGACTTTTATACCCATTTTATAGATTAAGAAACCAAGGTTCAGAGAGCTCAAATTCTTGCCCTTGGTGACATAGCTAGTGAGTGATCCACATAACACAAACTCAGGTCTGTCTGACCTAAAAAACCCAATAAGTCCCACTGTCCAAGTTGCCCCCCATCTAATCAGCAAGTGATGAAGCAAGGCAAGATGGGAATTCGTGTTTTCCACTCGCAACCGTAGGCTTTCTTTACTGCTCTACAGACAGCAGAGCATTGACTGATGCTCCATAACTCATCTGTAAGGCCTCACCTTAAGTTATGACTCAAATCAGTTCTTTACCAGGCATGCTGTAATTTGTATGTTTTTGTTGAGACCAAAGATTCCTTGTTCCCTTCAAAAAAATCTAGGTAATTTTGAAAGGTTTTCTAGTCTGAGATAATTTCATCCAAATATCTTGATCCTATTTGTGATTCCAAAAATTTGGCTGACATAGTTATGGCAATGAAGGAATGTTAATATTCCGAGAGTAGAGCTAATCTTTTCGTTATCTCGTTAACCTTGTATGCTCTCTATCTGATTCCATTTCCTTGGTACAGTATTTGGAGACAGACCACATGCAGACCCAACAGTATTTTTCTTTCCTTTCAAGTGAAAATCCCCTCTAAGTGTGCTTCACAGTCTAAGAATTTCATTGAGTGAGTGAGTGAGTGAAGTCGCTCAGTTGTGTCCGACTCTTTGCGACCCCATGGGCTGTAGCCCACCAGGCTCCTCCCCCATGGGATTCTCCAAGCAAGAGTACTGGAGTGGGCTGCCATTTCCTTCTCCAGGGAATCTTCCCAACTCAGGGATCGAACTCGGGTCTCCTGCATTCCAGGCAGACACTTTAACCTCTGAGCCACCAGAGAAGCATATAGTCAAAGCTATGATTTTTCCGGTAGTCATAAGAATTTCATTAGATCATTTTTCTCTCAATTGGCAATTTCTCAAGGGTCACATGAGCTGTTGCTCTACCCTCACTAAACCCCACAGGTAGGACATCAGGGGGATTCCATGTGCCATAGCATAGCTTGAAGGCCCCGCTTTTAAAGCTAGTAGTGAGGCAGAGTGAGGGCAGGGGCAGCTTTGCCATTCGGGTGTCTTGGCAACTTACCTTATCTTGAAGATTCTCACCTTCATCCATTATATGGGAATGATAATCTCAGCCTTACCACTTCACAGGGTGGTAAGATGACGGATTTAAGGGATGCTAATTTTAATGGTGCCATGTCCCTCCTAAGTTCCTAGGTTGTAGTCCTCCGCCTCTCCCAGTGCTTCAAAATGTGACTTTATTTGGAAACAGAATTTTTCCCGGTGTTGTTAGTTAAGATGCAGTAGGATGAGTAGATGGAGTAGGTTGCGCCCCTAATCCAACGTGTCTATCTAGTGTCCTTATGAAAACAGAGAATTCAGACACAAGCACACAGGGAGAAGGACATGGGAACTTGAAGGTGAGATTACAGTGATGTGCCTTCAAGTCACAGAATTCCAGAAAATACCAACAAACCACCAGAGGCTAGGAGAGAAGCCTGGAGCAGGTTATTTTTCACAGCCTTCAGAACTTGACCTTGAACTTCTAGTCTCTAGACTGAGAGACAATGAGCCATCCGGTATGTGGTGCTTTGCTATAGCAGCCCTAAACTATAGTACTGAGTAGAACTATAGTACTAGTAGTAAGCTAGGTGAAATACTCTTAGGTCTAATGCCCTCAAAAATATTGGCCTGGAGACCTTGGTTAAGTCATTTCATCTCTCTGGACCTCAGTTTCTTCTGTGAAATGGCAATTTCACAGTGTTTCTATTGCATTTTTTCCAGGTATTAGGTGGTATAATATATTTGAAAGCATTTGTAAACTGTGAAATCCTACACAACAAATATTGTTCGGAGAGCGTCCATTTCCGATCTGGTGATGGTAGGAGAGAAGGGATGCCTAGATACAGGATGAAGGCACATATTCTGCATTTGACGAAAGCTACATAAAATACTTTGATTTCATGACCTAAATAAAATGTCTTCATCAGCCAGAGAAGTAACTTTGAATCATTCTTTCCCATGCAATTTAGCACATAGAGGCCAGGAGTGGACCAGGGACCAGGGTAGGGGGTTTGTTGCTTGGCCAGCCTGCCCGGAGCTTCTAGTCTACTCCCGCCCCATGTTGGTTCCACCTGCCTCCCATCCAGCAGCCCCTCTCACATCAAAGGTGAAAACCAAGACACTTCCCTGGCTGCTAACTCGCCCTCCACATGGGGCTCAGACTCTTCTAAAGTAAACGGACACTGAATTTATTTATCTTGTCTCTGTCTTTGAAAAAACGGCTGCATTTTCCAAACAGTCTTCTCAGTCTTATGCTTCTCTATTATGGCTGACAATTCCTGCTTCTTCCAGAGGTCATCGGTAATTTCAGAGAAGCCTTTTAAACCCTGTGAACCCACATGCATGTGTGTGTGTGTGTGTGTGTGTGTGTGTGTCTTTAGTGTCTTTGTGTGTGTGTGTCTGTCTGTCTGTCTTTAGTATCTTTGTGGACATCTCTCTCAGCAGAGGATCATCTTTGTCATGCCAGGACTCCATGTCCATCCTGTTCAAGTCAGTGCCTGGCCTGTAGTGGGGACCGAATGCCTAAATATTTGAGTCAATGAATGAACATTGTGTGAGAAAGGCAGTAACATCTCATGTTAAGAACTTAAGACTGATTCCAGAAACTGTGGTTTAATTTTAACATTAATGTTAAACAAAGGAAGCCTGGCGCGCTGCAGTCCATGAGGTCACAAAGGGTTGGATGCAACTTAGCTACTGCACAACAAAGCTGTGTGAAAGTAAACAGGATGCGACTAGAAAAGCCTCAGTTTTTGTATGGAGATAATGCTAACTTTTCTGCTTAGCTTAAAGAAATACTGGGAAGTTCAAATGTCATAAAGACAGTGTGATGGTTAGTTTTGTGTGCCATCTCAGTTTAGGCTATAACACTCAGTTATTAATCAAACACTAAGCATTGCTGTGAAGGTAATTTGCAAATGGGATTAGCATCTACAATTAGTTTACTGTAAATAGAGGAAGATTACCCTTAATCTTGTGAGGGTTGGCCTCATTCAATCTGCTGAAAGGCTATAGGAACAAAAAACAAAAGTTTCCTGGAGAAGAAAAAATTGTCTCAAGACTGCAGCCTGAGTTTCCAGCCGGCTGGCTTGCTCTCCAAATTTTGGATGTGTATTCCCCTACAGTTGCAGGTAGCACAGGGGTAAAGAATCTGCCTGCCAATGTAGGAGACATAAGAGGCGTGGGTTCAATCCCTGGGTCGGGAAGGTCCCCTGGAGAAGAATGGCATTCTTGCCTGGAGAAACCCCATGGACAAAGGAGCCTAGCAGGCTATAGTCCATAGGGTCACCAGAAAGTCGGATACGACTGAAGTGACTTAGTACGTGTGCACAGTTGCATTAGACAATGTCTACAAATCAATCAGCCAGTGTTTTTCATATGCACATATGTGTGTATGTATCTGTAAATTCTCTGGAAAACACTGACTGATACAGACGGGATAATCAATCACTTTGGAAGGTTATAAAATAAAGGACAAAGTGAAGAGAGGAAAGCAAAGCTTCTCTGCCCAGCTGAGGGAACTGAGAGACAGGAAGGTCTTTGTACTGCCCTCTCTCCATCTTCCCTGGAAACATACACAGCTGCGATGTTTTCTGTAAGGATAGTGGTGTCCCAGAAGGTTTAACAGAGCCACCTCCCCAGGTTCTGGCTGGGGCGGGGCAAGCCCACACATTCTCAGGGGGCTGACTGTGTAGGAAGCAGATTTTAACAAACAGGCCCCAGGTGGGGAGGAGAGGGCAGGGGGGTAGCAACAACCGGCAGCTCCCTGCACCCCCGCCATGGAGAAGACCCAGAGCTGTCTGTGTGGGTGTTCTCCTGAGTGGCACCATCCTAATTAGTGCAGGACCCCTCTGGCACAGGAGCTTCTTTTATTAATGCCTTCATTAAAAGGTCTCCCCTAATCAATCAGCCACGTAATGTGCTCATAGGAAAAAGGTTCTTCGGGCTTACAGACAGGCCTTGTACAGGAGAAAGAAGCTGGCCTCTGGCTGTGCACACAGGTCGGCAGGTCTTCCTGAAACCTTCTTGCAGACACTGGTTGCCCTTAATCAGTCCCTCCAACCCTCCCTGCAAACCTCCTCTCCAACCACAGAAGCATTTTATGTTACAAATTAAAATTAAACCCTATGTGCCACTTTGGACTCACATTTTATTCCCCAAAAGAAATAAAATTTGCAGAAGCTTTAAGCCAACTCAATAATTAGCTCATCTGGGACAAGAACTGTTACATCTGCCATTCCTTCGCCATAATCATAATAGCAACATTAATTATTCATCACATTTATACATCAGTTTTTTTATTTAAAATGTTTATTCACACCCATTATTTGCCCATCACCTACTATATGCCAGTCACTGGGCTTGGCACCAGGAAGTCCAACATAGATAAAATATGGTTTCATTTGAAACTGAGGTCTTTTATACATCAGTCAAGATTGCCATTTAAAACATTATATAGGAAGAGGTACTGTTGGAAGATCTAGGAGGGAAGAGCCAACTGCCTGTGGAAACTGGGAAAGGTTTTCCAGAGGAAATGTGATTGGGCTAGGTCCTGCGGGAGAGAAAAAATCTTAGGTCTTTTTGCAATGGGGCTGGAACTGCAGGTAAAGAGGTGCAGTAGACACACCCTGGACCAGAGGCAGCAGGCCTGGGTGCTGGATCTTGCGCTACTGACAATTCAGCATTTGACCTCGGGTGAGTCATTTCCGTGTCTGAACCTCAGTTTCCTCATCTGTAAAGTTATTTCAGGTTTCTGTCTCGATACTGAAATCTTCTTTTGAGGTATAGGCAGAAGTCTACCAAATATGTGAAACTGATCGAGGCAGAGCTGTTCTTATGGAAGTGGGGCCATAGAAGTTCCTCCCCCTCATTTTCCCAGAAGCGTCTCTTATTCACCCTTGGGCTCTGAAGAGCACGGTTTGAAAATCAAGTAGTCTCAGAAGATCCCCCCCTGAGAGCCAGGGCTCATAGGAAGTTCACTAAGCAATCTGATTTTTTAAAAATGATAATAGCTAGTTAATATTTATTGAAGGCTGTATCGTGTTAAGGGCTTTTTGCAACAACCCATGAGGCAGGTACTGTTGTCATCACTTTTTTAGAGACTGGAAAAAAAAAAAGAATAAAGAGACATGAAAAGAATAAAGAGACAGTAACTCACCCAGAGTCACGCAACCACTAAGCAGCGCAGGCAAGATTCAAATCCAGACAGCACGGCTCCAAAGCCAGCGATCATAACCGTTACGCCATCCAGCTTTTAAACAGCCCCACAAATGTGTTCTTTGACATTTTCTTAAATAGCTCAAGCTGAAGTTTAAGCTCATTAGTCTTAAGCACATAAAAGAAATAACCGATTGAGGAATTAAATATGTCATTCTGTAACCTAATTGTTGTCCCACAGAACAAAGTTATTATAGGGAAGGAATTTGTTTTCTTGAGTCTAGCTGGACAATATTTCTTCTGTTCTATTGAATCCCCTTTCTTAAGCCTTAGTTTTTGTCTTTAGTGAGGAGGAAACATGTCTGGTCCCCATCTTTGTAATGTCCATTTGGCCACCATTGACTAATTTCTCAGCTCCCCAGTTCTAAGCAAAAGCAGCAGTAAAGTTCTAGGTACCCCCTAGATCCCACAGGGCTGGGCTGGGATGCTGGTTTCTAGGCAGTCAGAGAAGTCCTGGGACATGGACTCACATAAGTAAGCCTGCTGCAAACTCTCATTGTCCGAACTCAACTGAGACCTCACCACTCCTCCCCAGCCTTTTCTTTCCTGTTCCTTTATGTCCAGTTGCTTCCCCACAGCACCTGTGCACGTTCTCCTCACACTCTTGAGTCTCAAAGTCTGCCCCATTTCCCTCAGTCTCCCCTGGAGTCTGCTTGTGTTTCAGCCTGTGCAGAATGAGCCTCCCCCTGAGGCTCCTCATCTTCCTGTGCCTCCCCAGAAATGCTGCTCTGAGCTCTTCTCCATTCTTTTCTCCTCTTCTTTACGTTTTGATGAAGAAGTGCCCCATGTCTCTTTCCATATGGTCCCCGCTCCCCCATCTTTCCAGCTCTCTCCATGCACATGGTTTCATCGACTCTTTCTGGCTTATTGCTCCCTCAAATATGAAATTTCCTTTCCATCTGGTCCCTCAACCAGAAAATACTGTAGGTCTCATTCATTCCACACAGATCTTCACCTTGACCCAGCTTGCCAGTCTCGGCATCATCATCCCATTATTTCCCTCTAACAAAGTCAGGTACTCATTCTTTCAGCACTTCGTCCTCCCCATTCTTCCTTTTGAACCCCAGTTACATGACTTCAATTGTCCTTGAAAACCACTCCTAAGGCCCTAGGCATCATCTCCAGGCACCAGCGTGAAATACTGATATTCTGCTAGCCCCTACCTTCTGCCCTGCTCTGCTACGAACCTGCTCTGTGATCCTGAACAAGTCTTGCCTCTTTGGGGGCCTCAATTTCATCATGTATAAGTTTTCAAAGCTTCATCCAAACAAAAGTGTTTTCAAAATCCTAATATATACAGCAGATACAAAGCAGGGAGTTCAGGGATGTGTGTATGTTTAGGGGCCAGTGAGAGCCCCCATTCAACTGAGATGAGCAATTCAGCCCCTTTTCCCTGAAAGCTTCCCCTTCTGCTCACTGGGTTTTCAGCAGGTATATTTTAATATGGGACTCTGACCCAGCTAAGTCAGCCAGGATTTCTGACATGCAGAAGCTATAAAATAATAAATGCCTACTGTTTTAAACCACTAAGTATTGAGGTAATTTGTTATGTGGCAATACACCAGAAAAAATGTAAGCCTGGGAGCTCCAGGTGGCCATGTTTTACTGTGTGGTCTGGGAACCAGACAAGGTCAGTCTGCAACGAGAGAGAAGGTAAAGTCAGTGTGAAAAGACTCCTGTGGCCTCCAGTGCCTTGGTTCTAGTTCATTTCTGAGACTCAGCTTATTTTGTCTTTGAAAATTTTGCTCTTCGTTGTAAAAATTGCCCTTTCTCTGCTATTTGTATTTATAACCAAATAGGAGGGCTCTAATAGACACGTCTGATTTCTGCCTCCAATGCCTCTGTTCCCCTTCACCCTCCTTCCAGCACGGTGAGCCCCGGTGAGTCTATCCTGAGGAGACTTTCCCGACCAGATCTCTAGCTCCCCTCCAGAGGGTCAGGCATAGTCCTCTGTGTGCTTCCTTAGCTCACTTAGCATGTTTGAAGCATTTATTAACATTCCAATACCATATGTGTTCCTGTGTGGTTTCCCAGTCTTATAATTAAAATAAGACAGAGTGAGACTGTTTCATTCATCTCTGTGTCCCCAACACCTTATGAATGAGTTTTTTTAACTAATGAAATAGAGCAGTGTTCAGGACAAGATAGCTTTAATCCTATAAAGCAGATTTTCTGGAATGAGTTCTCAAGCTTAGTCAGAGATTTAGGGTGGCATTTGAGTAAACACACGAAAACCTAGTACAACACTGCTATATTTAAAATGGATAACCAACAAGGACCTGCTTTATAGCACTTGGAACTCTGCTCAGTGTTATGTGGCAGCCTGAACGGGAGGGGAGTTTGGGGGAGAGTGGATACCTGCATATGTAGAGGCTTCCCAACCGGCACTAATGGTAAAGAATCCACTTGACATTTCAGGAGATGCAAGAAACTTGGGTTTGATCCCTGGGTTGGCCCTGGAGGAGGAAGCAGCAATCCGCTCCAGTATTCTTACATGGAAATTCCATGGACAAAGGAGCCTGGTGGGCTACAGCCCATGGGGCAACAAAAAATCAAACACAACTGAGCACATATGTATTGTTGAGTCCCTCCGTTGTTCACCTGAAACTATTACACATTGTTAATTGGCTACCCCAAAACAAAATAAAGAGCTTAAAAATAAGCTAGCACATGTTGTAACTTGATATATTTTAAAAATCTGATACTGAAGAAATGTGTGTATATATGTAAATTCCAAGGGAAAGGAGGAACAAATTCTGAGAAGTTTTCATGAAAATGTTATTTACACTAGACTTTGGCTCATAAAAAATTTTTTTGCAGGTAAAATCTTTTTTAGGAGATATGTAGTTCAGTTCAGTTCAGTCGCTTGGTCGTCTCCGACTCTGCAACCCCATCAATCGCAGCACTCTAGGCCTCCCTGTCCATCACGAACTCCCAGAGTTCACTCAAACTCACGTCCATCAAGTCAGTGATACCAACCAGCCATCTCATCCTCTGTCGTCCCCTTCTCCTCCTGCCCCCAATCCCTCCCAGCATCAGAGTCTTTTCTAATTGGTCAACTCTTCACATGAGGTGGCCAAAGTATTGGAGTTTCAGCTTTAGCATCAGTCCTTCCAGTGAACACCCAGGACTGATCTCCTTTAGGATGGACTGGTTGGATCTCCTTGCAGTCCAAGGGACTCTCAAGAGTCTTCTCCCACACCACAGTTCAAAAGCATCAATTCTTCATCGCTCAGCTTTCTTCACAGTCCAACTCTCACATCCATACATGACCACTGGAAAAACCATAGCCTTGACTGGACAGACCTTTGTTGGCAAAGTCATGTCTCTGCTTTTGAATATGCTATCTAGGTTGGTCATAGCTTTCCTTCCAAGGAGTAAGCATCTTTTAATTTCATGGCTGCAATCACCATCTACAGTGATTTTGGAGCCCAAAAAAATAAAGTCTGACACCATTTCCATTGTTTCCCCATCTATTAGTTTTCTGAATGTTGAGCTTTAAGCCAACTTTTTCATCTTCCTCTTTTACTTTCATCAAGAGGCTTTTGAGCTCCTCTTCACTTTCTGCCATAAGGATGGTGTCATCTGCATAT
>SJYQ01004205.1:147394-175236 GCA_006410935.1 Redunca redunca
TGGAATGAAAACTGACCTTTTCCAGTCCTGTGGCCACTGCTGAGTTTTCCAAATTTGCTGGCATATTGAGTGCAACACTTTCACAGCATCATCTTTCAGGATTTGAAATAGCTCAACTGGAATTCCATCACCTCCACTAGCTTTGAAGATGTCCTTTTCATTATAGGGGACTGGAATGCAAAAGTAGGAAGTCAAGAAACACCTGGAGTAACAGGCAAATTTGGCCTTGGAATATGGAATGAAGCAGGGCAAAGGCTAATAGAGTTTTGCCAAGAGAATGCACTGGTCATAGCAAACACCCTCTTCCAACAACTCAAGAGAAGATTCTACATATGGACATCACCAGATGGTCAACACTGAAATCAGATTGATTATATTCGTTGGAGCCAAAGATGGAGAAGCTCTATAGAGTCAGCAAAAACAAGACTGGGAGCTGACTGTGGCTCAGATCATGAACACCTTAATGCCAAATTCAGACTTAAATTGAAGAAAGTAGGGAAAACCACTAGGCCATTCAGGTATGTCCTAAATCAAGTCCCTTATGATTATACAGTGGAAGTGAGAAATAGATTTAAGGGACTAGATCTGATAGAGTGCCTGATGAACTATGGACGGAGGTTCGTGACATTGTACAGAAGACAGGGATCAAGACCATCCCCATGAAAAAGAAATGCGAAAAAAGCAAAATGGTTGTCTGGGGAAACCTTGCAAATAGCTGTGAAAAGAAGAGAAGCAAAAAGCAAATGAGAAAAGGAGAGATATAAGCATCTGAATGCAGAGATCCAAAGAATAGCAAGAAGAGATAAGAAAGGCTTCCTCAGCGATCAATGAAAAGAAATAGAGGAAAACAACAGAATGGGAAAGACTAGAGATCTCTTCAAGAAAATTAGAGATACCAAGGGAACATTTCATGCAAAGATGAGTTTGATAAAGGACAGAAGCAGAAGATATTAAGAAGCAGTGGCAAGAATACACAGAAGAATTGTACAAAAAAGATCTTCATGACCCAGATAATCACGATGGTGTGATCACTACCCTAGAGCCAGACATCCTGGAATGTGAAGTCAAGTGGGCCTTTGAAAAGGGATATGTAAGGTCCTCCAATAGACAGAACCACTTGAGCAAAGGCACTGATACATAAAAGTGCCTGAAGGATTAGAGAAATAACAAGTGGTATGTGTACTAAAAAGTTTCTAGTATATTTAATAGAAAATAAGGCCACAAAGTTAGACTGCAACTAGGCAACAGAGAGAATGCCTTTCTCTTTGTTTAGTCTGTGTTCTAGTGTTAATTTTATGAAGTGCAGGAACCAAGAATGGTATCATGAGAGTTGGGTTTTAGGAAGAGAACTCTGTAGAATAGATTATGCCAGAGGGCTGGAGAAAGACTGAGATAGGGAGAGTAATTCGATGACAGGTTGGCACTGACAGTGGGAATGGAGGCCAGAAGATTGAAGTGACCTGGGAAACAAATGTGCAGGGTGATCGGGAAGTGGTAGGGAACTATGTCCTGGTCTTAAATTTGGAGCTTAGAGTCTAGGGTGATGATTTTACAGTTCCAACAGATCTACCTGGAGAATCACTCCTGAGCTAGTGTGGAGAGCAGGCCAAAGAGGAGGTGATCCTTGTTTCCAGAAATCTATGTAGTACCACTTTGTAAGCTACAAATTATGAACCAGTGGGTGATGGAAGATTGAAGTGGGAGACACATTAGACAGAGGGGTCAGATGATAAATTGGAAAGATATTTCCCTCTGTTGTTTGTATTGGATACTTTCTATTGATCTGTCTTAAAGTCCAAAGACCTTTCCTCTGTCACCTCTATTCTGTTATTTGAACACATTCACTGTATTTTTTAATTTAATTTGGTTATTGTATTTTTTAGTTTAAAATTTTTCATTTGATCATAGAAATATCTTCTATTTCTCTCCTGCTGCTCTCTCTCTTTCCATTTATTTCAAGAGTCAGCAACCTCACTTCTTAGAGCACGGTTAAAATAGCTTATTTAATATCTGATAATTCCAACATTTGTGTCATTTCAGGTTTTCATCTGTTGAGAATAAGTCATTGAAGTTTTCCTGATCCTTCATATGTTGAGTAATTTTATATTGTGTCCTGAACACATTGATTATTACATTGGAAGAGTCTTGCTCTTATGTTCTATGGAAAATATAGCATGTGGCCTTTTTTTTTAAGCAGGCAATTGACTGGGTTAGGTTCAAACCATAAGTTCAAGCTGGCTTTCTGAGGTCTGTAGTTCAAGTGGCAATTCAGTTTTCAAAGCCATTGCAAAGCCATTGTCTCTGCCCTGCTGTATGCCCCTCAGTGACCAGTATAGGACCTGGGCTGTACTCTTCTGTATAGACTAGTTTGAAAGCCTGTGGTTTACTGTTTAAATTCAGATGTGTGCAACCCTTAGGAGTTGACACATAACTTTATGGGATATTTCCCCCTAGCTTCTCCTGCTGTATATCTCCTGGGAACTTTCTAGCTCTGAGGATATCTCTTCTTTGTCTTCTGGCTAGAAAGCTGAAGCTTTGAACTGCCTATCCTGCCGACTACTTTTTGCTGTGTACTCCCAGGTCAAGTGGTAAGAGGAATGAGAGGAAGGAAGAAAAGCAATGAGATTTCCTTCCATACCCTTGGCCCAAAATTTTAGACGTTTGCTTTACGGGCACTGCCATCGTTTCTGCTCTTTGGAAGAGTCATCACTGCCGCTGCCGCCACCGTGGGTTTGCCTTAGGGCCGGAGCAGGACAGTGGAAAGCAACATAACAAACACCACCACCGAAGGGAATTTACTTGTTCTCTCTGTCTTGCGGGGGCTCCTGGGACCAAACAGAGAGGGCTTCACTGAAAGCTATTTCTATTTGCACCTGGTATGTTCTTCTGCATTTGGAGCTATAAAGGCACCGTCAGCTTGATAGTACTTCTGGTTTCCCAAAGTGCCAGCTAGCACTTACTTTTCAGAGTCCTCAGACAGACGCTGCATGCATATCATCTAGCATTGTTAGTTACTTCCAGTGGGAGAGACAGAGATGTTTGCTTACTTCATCTTATGCAAAACTGGAATTTATTTCTTTAAAGTTATTTCTATTTATACATCACTGCTGTTTACGAATACCCTACTGCCAAATTCTGAATTTATGTGGGTGAGTATTTATCTGTTTATCCCTAGCACCCCAGCACCAACTTTGGCACATAATATATGTTTAAAAAAGTTCAAATCAAACTTCTTTCACTTTCCTACCCTTGTCCTTAATGGGTATATGTTTTCAGTTACTTTTAATATCACATCTTTAAGAAATCATTTGACCTATCATACTTCTCTGGCTATAGCCAACCATTTCTGGAACACCCAAACACACTATGCAGGAGAATAGTTTAAACAGAGAATGCAACCCCTCTGCTCAGTGTCCTTTAGAACTCCTAAGAAGGCAAAAGTGCTATCAATTTACCACTATTACTGATTTGCTCAGAGTAGGAGCTTTCTCTTATGGATAATCAAATATGGCCTTCAGTGCCAAGCAGTCTCCATGCTCATACAGATGGAATTTTTTAAAAGCATCTCTGCATCCCCAAACATCAAAATAAGTAAGTGTGAGTCATGTGTTAACTCATCCATTAGTGGAAGTTAGAAAGAAGCCAAACTAATAAAATCAAAATAATATGATCATTAAAAGAAGCAGTGAAAAGTAGCATCTTAAGTGAGAGTTTTACAAGGAGGAGGCTGGCGTAAAGACACCCACTCCTGGAGATTTTTCCTTTGCTATAGAGAACATTAAGGAGAACTTAGTGGAAGAAGGATGCTAAAGTTAGTTTCTCTGTTTTCCTTTTCCTTAATATTCTGTCCTCCAAACAAAGAAAATAAATAAAAGATACACAATTAATGGCCAACCTGTAGGCTATTTGCTGTGAGTTCAGAAATATGCTGTAAAATAAAAATTAAGACATTTGTAGCTGTTTACAAGTCTAGCAGGCAATCTTCAGGAAACTAATTATTTAAGTGTTTAGGTAGCAGGAACTGGAGTTTTTAGAGATTCCCCCACCCCTCTTTTGCTTCTGGGTATGATTTGTATTATGGCAATGAGAAGACTTTTTATTTATTTTTTTTAATTTTGTTACCACTCTGGCTTCTCAGCAAGACACTGAATGAACCTAATGCAAGGACCTAAGGATGCCTCATTAGCAGGAGTGTTAAAAGGCCTTGCAGAATTGTTCCAACAGCTAATGGAGATCAGACTGGTGGGGGGGCCAATCATTTCTCCCTGAAAACAAAACAAAACAAAACAAAGCCATAGGATTTTTTCTCATCATTTTTGAGTCTGAAGAGTCCTTTGAGATAGATCTAGGCTAGTTTACTACTAAGTTTTTAGACCCTTACAAGACCATGAAGGCTATAATAGGGTTCCCAGGCTATTGTCCTTCTTGATTATTATTTGCTTAATTAATTCTTTCAATTTCAAAACCATAAAAGATAATTATATCAATAAGGCTATGTAAAATATATGAAAAAGGTTTAAGATATCCTTCAACCCATTCTCACCATAGCTTCAAACTACTTTCTGTATTTTAAATAGCCCCGGAGAAGCTGGGCCATTACCTGAAATGAAAAGGCAAAAGCCTCTGAAATATCAGATTTTTTTACTTATGACTGGAGTTACATCAAATTAACAGTTACAGTATCTAGGCAGATGTTTGTCTCAAGTTCTAACTGACAGTTCTTTTCTCAGTTCTAACTGGCCATTGATGAAAACAAAATCTGATTTTTACTTAATTAGTAGTTTGGTAGCAAAGTATGAGCCCGTTGAAATATTTTTGACAGTAAGAAGATCCAAACTTTACCATCGTTTGCTGCCTGGCCCAGTGTCCATGGGTGTATCTAATTCATTTAAAGTGTCTGCCTATAATGAGGGAGACATGGGTTCAATCCCTGGGTAGGGAAGCTCTCCTGGAGTAGGAAATGGCAACCCACTCTAGTATTCTTGCCTGGAAAATCCCATGGACGGAGGAGCTTGGTAGGCTATAGTCCATGGAGTCACAAAGAGTCAGATGCAACTGAGTGACTTCACTTTATTTATGTAGGTCTTGACTCACACCTAGCAGGTAACTTATCAGCCTCTGCTTTAGAAGGTGGCCCAGTCTGAGGATATAGCTGACAGAAGTAATGAGTTATTGATCTTCATACTGCCTATGAGTAATGATCATATTTGCTTGCATTCTCATTTTTCTGGCAACTATGAAAAAATAAATTTCTGGATTTAATGGGCACCAGTAGTTATTATCAAGGTGACATTTATGCTTCTGGAGACTGTTCATTCTCAAATAATGAAATCAAGAATCACTGACCATGAAGCTAGCCATAGTCTTGACAGTCTCTTAGTTGAATTCTTTCATTTCTGGCCTCCCAGCTCAACCCCAGCTGAGTTCAGAAATGGAATATCACAGATTTTGGAATCCTGCATCTTCTTGCTGGTTGCATCTGGTTCCCCCTATTTAAAAAGAATACTAACATCTTTCTTAAAGGGTGGAATCACTTTTAAATGAGAAAAGGCATGTGAGTTTGGTAAATACCTTTTTTTCCCTTGGGGAGTAAGAATCCCCTACTATGCCTACAGCCTTCTTGTATATTTTAGACTTGTATGATTTGAAATCAGCAAAGGAGAAAATGCTGTATCTGCCTCTCTCCAGAGCAAGACATTTTTACCCAGGTGAAAGCAGAATTAGATAGAACTCTTCCATGAAACATTCATAGGTATGTTGCTCAGTCACCCAGTCATGTCCAACTCTTCACAACCCCATGGACTGCAGCACACCAGGCCTCCCTGTCCCTCACAGTCTCCCGGAGTTTGCCCAAGATGCTATCCAACCATCTCATCCTCTGTTGCCCTCTTTTCCTTCTGCCTTCAATCTTTCCCAGCATCAGTCTTTTCTAATGAGTTAGCTGTTTGCATCAAGTGACCAAATTATTGGAGCCTTCACTTCAGCATCAGTCCTTCCAGTGAATATTCAGGACTGATTTCTTTGAGGATTGACTGGTTGGATTTCCTTGCTGTTGAAGGGACTCTTGAAAGTCTTCTCCAACACCACAATTTTGAAAGCATCAATTCTTCAGTGCTCTACCTTCTTTATGGTCCAGCTCTCACAACCATATGTTACTACTGGAAAGACCATAGCCTGACTGTATGGAGCTTTGTTGACAAAGTAGATGTCTTTGCTTTTTAACACACTGTCTAGGTTTGTCATAGCTTTCCTGCCAAGAAGCAATCATCTTCCAATTTCAAGGCTGTTGTCACCATCTGCAGTGATTTTAGAGCCCAAGAAGAGGAAATCTGTCACTGCTTCCACCTTTTCCCCTTCTATTCACAGGTATATTACACAATAAAAAAATCTTGTGAACAGAACTTTTGGGAAATTCTGAGATAAGCCAAGTGGCATGGCTCCCTTATTTCAGGAACTTTCAAGGGTGTTTTTTTTGTTTTTTTTTTTTTTAATCATCAATAGGGTGATATATGAAGTAGTTTCCAAATATATTTGACTTCAGAATTTTTAAAATCTAGACTATCTTATTATACTAGAAATATGAAGAAAAACTTTAGAAAGAAGGATCATAAAATTCCACATAGCTTGACCTTTGATTGTTCATCTTATGCAAGCCTTCCCCAAACAAGGTGGGCCTTGACTTGATCTGCACCAAGGAGAATCCCACACAGCACCACATGGGTCCTGCAGGCTGTGTGAATTTATGTAGCAATTTTCCCACACAAACCATCTGGCCTCTGATTGAATGCCTTCAGTAATGAGGTTCACTGCCTTCCAAGGTAACCTCTTCCATTTTTCACATCTCTGATAGCTAGAAAGGCTTTTCTTAATCTTGAGTGCCCGTCTGTCTCCTTGTGACTTTTGTCTATTTGTTATAGTTCTGCTTTCTGAGACCATTTAAAACATATCTAAGATATTCAATGTATTGTGAATTTCTAAAACTTTATACTATTTTTCCCTTTTCTTTTCTATTGCCTCAACATCCTTGCAAATAGACTGTGAATACCCTGCCCAGGTGGCCAGAGGCACCAATGTGCCACAAGTTCCACTTCCTGCCCTCCATTGACTGTAACCTAGTGACTTTCAAATGCATCAGTGAAGTACCCTTCTTCTTGTGTATTCCACCCCAATCCCCAGGAAAGGTGCTTGCCCACAGGTCCTCACTTTTCCTCCGCCCCACACCTGCTTGGCTAAGTCAGCTCCCTTGGCATTCTGTCCACGTGGCCCCTCATGGGGTGTGGTGACTCTGTCTCTCCAGGACCTGTGAGTACAAAAAGTTCTGCTTCCTTGTGTCCCCTTTTATGGCCACACCTGATTGACCATCACCTCAAAGGGCACAGAACTCACAGCCAGGTTAAGTTTATAATTTGCTGTTACAAAATAGAGTCAATCTTACTGCCCCATACAAAGATAGGCTCCTTTCTTTACTTCAGTTCCACTTGCCCTGGGTCCTGTTGTTCAGTCACTCAGTCGTGTCTGACTCTTTGCGACCCCATGGACTGTAGCAAGCCGGGCTTCCCTGTCCTTCACCAACGCCCAGAGTTTGCTTAAACTCAGTTGAGCTGGAGATGCCATGGGTCCTGAGTTGCTAACAATACTTAGGATGCTTAAGCCATTCCTCCAAGGAGCAGACACAATTGCCTGCTTTCCTGACTTAAAGAACTGCTTGTGTGAGGCATAGTTCCTAGTGCTGAAGATAAAGAAAGTCATCAGACACAGTCCTGCCCTCAGAAATGCTAACAGTCCAGGAGGTAGAGAGGCCCACAAATGAATGAATGAATGCTCGGTCACTCGGTTGTGTCTGACTCTTGGCGGCCGCATGGACTGTAGCCCTCTAGGCTCCTCTGACCATGGAATTTTCCAGGCAAGAATACTGGATGGGGTGCCATTTCCCACTACAGGGGACCTTCCTGACTCAGGTCTCCTGCACTGCAGGTGGACTCTCCACCACTTGCATGACCTGATAATGCAGTGAGATATAACACAGTCATAGCTGAGGTACTAGGGGAGACAGAGGAGGAGCCACTATTTTTGCTTGGGAATATCAGAGAAGACTTCATAAAGCGGATGATATTTGATTTGCTCTTTGACAGACAAAAAAGCATTTTCCAGATTGGGAACTGGGGAATGGGCACTTCAGAAAAAAGAAAACATCATATAAAGGTATATGAGCTGTATTTGGGAAACCAAGAATTTTGGTATGTGTGAAATGCAGGCTGCCTTGAAGCATAATGATAAAAGAGGCATGATGAGAGATAAGACAGAATTTTTGACTAAGAGAAATGAGAGAGAAAAAATAGTTATTGGAAGGAGCGATCAAGTAAAAATGGGAGGGATTAACTGTGGAAATAAAGGGTGAAGTTTTTGAGGAGAGTAGGAAAATAAAATGGATGAACAGCTATGAAGAGTGAAAGAAGCTGATCTGAAAAGCCTGCTTACTGTATGATTCTAACCATAAGACATTCTGCAAAAGGTGAAACTGTGGAGACAGTAAGAAAATCAGTGGTTGCCAGGGGCTGGGGAGAGGAGATAAATTGGCAGAATAAGGAGGATTTTTAGGGCAAGAAAGTATTGTAATAGTATAATAGAAATATTCTGATAGTATAATGAAGGATACATGTCACTATACATTTATGCAAATCTGTAAGATGTACAGCACCCAAGAGTGAACTCTAAGGTAAACTCTGGACTTCAAGTGATTATAATGCATCAGTTGTAACAAATGTATCCCTCTGGAAGGGGATATTGATAATGGGGGAAGCGATGCACATGTAGGGGCAGGGGGAAAGTGGGAAATCTCTGTACTTTCAGTTTTGCTGAGAAGCTACAACTGCTTTTAAAAAATAAAGTCTTAATAAACACTTTTAAGAAGCTGTATATGGAGATTTAAACAAAGAGTGAAAGAGATGACGAAGTGTTATGCTCACTAGCAGTGAGGAAATAGCACTAATGTGTTTGAGAGCTGAAGAGTAGATTGTTGTGACTTTCTCTGTGGTATCAGTTCAGATTCAGGAATGGATATAGCAGGTAGGAAGCACTTTGAGGTAAGATAGAAACAACGAGAGACCAAGATCAAAGTAAGATAATGAAAGAAAAAATATTTAATCTGCAAAGCATTACGTGCTCCTAAAGAAAGTCAACTGCTACTGCTCCTACTATTATAAGTACAACTAGTACTAGCTGTAGTTTATAAAAGAAGACAGAGAAGAAAATTCTAGGGTGACGGTAATAACATTACTAAATGATTGACCAAGGGATTCAGTCTAAATGGAACAGAAGTGACGGCAGAGCTGGATCAGGTAGACCCAGAGGAGTGGACAACTCCAGGTTCCCAGGGGAATGAAGGCATTGTAAAGATATCATAAGACACAACTTTATTCAAAGCAAGGCTGGTTGTTGCAACACCCCTGATCCCAGAGTCTTAACACCGTCAATGTTTACTTGCGCAGGAGAAATCCGGTGCCAATGTGCAATGTGATGGATTTCCTCCAGGTGGCAACTCAGACCCAGAAGCCTTCAACCCAGCAGCTTCTTGGAATCTTCAACTTGTAGCTGAGCAATTGGCAAGAGAGAGAGAGAGAAAAAGCAAATCATGAATTAATGTTAGGGGTCAGTGGGAAGTGGTTTACATCGCTTTTGTCCCCATTGTATTGACTATAGGTTGCTTCAGGCCACATCTGCGCATATTATAATTGGGAGGTATGGTCCTTCTATGTGCTCAGAAGGGAAATAAAATGTTTTCCTGAAAACATCTCATTGCCTCTGAAACACATAGTCTCTGCCCTCACAGTCTAACATAAATGAAGAGACAGACAGCCACTGTTTTTTCAATGAGACAGTCACATAGTATGAGCTCGGTTTTGTACAATCACACAGGAAGGAGTGATTCTGGCTGAGTGAGTCCGATGAAGCTTTACTGAAAGACTGACTTTTTAAAAACTATTTTAGTGATGTAAAACACTGTGACTCAGTTATACATACCTGTGTGTTTTCTTTTTCATATTCTTTTCATTTATGGTTTGTCACATGATATTGAATATAGTTCCCTGTACTATACAGTGAAGAAATGAATTGAAGTCGCTCAGTCATGTCCGACTCTTTGCGACCCCATGGATTGTATGTAGCCCACCAGGCTTCTCGGTCCATGGGATTTTCCAGGTATGAATACTGGAATGGGTTGCCGTTTCCTTCTCCAGAGAATCTTCCTGACCCAGGGATTGAACCCAGGTCTCCTACATTGTAGGCAGATGCTTTACTGTCTGAGCTACCAGGGAAGCCCAGGGAAGTGCTAGACAGTAGGACCTTGCTGTTTACCCATCCTATATGTTATAGTTTGCCTCTGCTAATCCAAAACACCCATTCCTCCCTTTCATTCCTTGTCTCACCTTGACAACCACAGTTCTTTTCTCTCTATCTGTGAATCTGTTTTTGTTTCATAGATATGCGGATTTGCAATGATGTGAATAGACCTGAAGATTGTCATACTAAGGGACGTAAGTCAGAGACAGAAAGACAAATACCACATGATATCACTTATATGTGAGATCTCAAATATGGTGCAAATCAACATAGCTCCAAAAAGTAATCTTTAATCTCATCTTTGAAAAATGCTTCAGAGACCACCTAGCAGAAAAGACAGAGAAGAAAATTCCTTTTGGAAAGAGGTACAAAGGCCAAAACTCAGAACTTTGGAAGGAAGTGGTGTGTTTAGATACATGGGGTTTATGGGGAGGTGGCCTGGAGGATGAAGCCTTTAAGACAGGAAATTTGAGCTTAACAAATGTGGGGCTAATTTTATGGTGAAGTGTGAGCCCATGAAAATTTTTAAATCAGGTGATTGACACGATCAGACAAAATTTTAGAAGAAATGTAGACATTTGTGTGGAGGGATAGTCTTGGAGAAAAATGATGACAGCTCAGTAGCAGGAGCAGCAGGCAGGAAGGGATCAATCAGTTGGTCCGCTTTTTGCTGGCTGAATGGACAGAGTTGTCTTTCCACCTCTGTCTCCCAGTCATTGACGCGAGGCTGTTGACTTGAGCTGAGAGAACACCATCGTTTCCATTTTCTAAAACCCACAACCCCATTCTCATACCTTTTCTAACCTGGTCTCTTCTACCTAACAATTTTGTTTTTTAAAACTTGCCCAGTTCCTGGTTAGTTGACGATTACCTTTTTTCCGTCAGAAAAGTTCTACAGGTTGAAAATAATGGTGGAATTTCAAGCATTGGAAAAGCCAAAAAAACTGTTCATTTTGAACAGAATTTTCTTTTATGTTTTCATGAATTGTTGTTTAGTCGCTAAGTTGGATTTGACTCTTTGTGACCCTGTGAACTGTAACACACCGGGCTCAGGGCTCATCTGTCTGTGGGATTTTCCATGCAAGGATACTGGAGTGGGTCGCCATTTCCTTCTCCGTTTTAATAGATAAGGCCACCTATATGATATGTCTCCTTAATGTCTACATATGCTGTTAATCACATCCCGGGTGGACCAATTAATTCAGTTAAACGGATGAAATCCATCAGCTTAGAAAAATCAAAGCTGTAATAATTCCCTCTTTTGAACACTACCATTTGTGTGTTAAGCTTTGCCTTATAAAGAGCAATGACTTATTTTATGGACTGTATTATTCTTGGTTCTCAATTAAGAACCTGGTTTTCAAGTTTTTTTTTTTTAACTGTGTCAGTCTGGACAATAATATTATGTCCTTCCCTCCCCAAAATGTCTCTCACAGGAGTTTGAGCAGTTTACATCGTCAGTAATGAAGCTGGCAAATTACTGGCATCAGAAAAAAGAGATCAAATAGCAAGATCAGTGAGACTTAACTGGGTAACAATATGGTGTTTTTCATCAGTTGTCAATTAAACTGCCAGACTTAATTGGTACTGTGTTTGAACATGTGATAAGCAATGACACAAATACATACACTCAGATATTTGAAGCTGAGACTTTTCTTTTGTGGCTTTGGCTTTTTCTTTCTGGTTCTCAGCTTCTTACCCTGTTCTGTCCCCTGTAGACAAATATTGCTGTGTTGTCTAAGAAGACTTTTCTATAGGAAGGGTTTTCAGGCTCCAGTCTCCATGTTAGCTTGGAGTCCTTGTGCGGGTGACTTGGACTGACTGAATTACTGAGCCATTTGCTCTGCATCAAATGTCCACGAGGAATTATCACAGCCCTTCAGAACCTTGAGGTTATTAGCCTCATTTTTTTTATCTATTACACCAAGTACAGGGAGAAAAACCAGTTCTGCAGAGCCTATCTAACAAATACTTGCTGAATATTTATTATGAACATTTGAGGTAAGGTGAGATAGATGGTATGGCACAGAAAACATGGTGATGAGTGACAAGAGGGCATCCAGGCAAAAAGTCCCTGCCTCTGCTAAGGAATTCATAGTCCAGTCGGGAGATATACCACAAACTCCTGACAGAGAATCTAGGGTGTGTGGAAGGAAGAAGCAGAGGGGACAGAGCTAGGAGACATTTGAGAAGATAGATTCAACTTGATTATGATCTATGATCTTAGGCTAAACAGGTTTTAAACATTTACTGTGGGTGGTCACTGTGTTAAGTCCTTTGGATGCAAAATCTCATCTAATCCTCACAACAATTCTGTTATGTAGGTATTGTTATCCTCACATACAAATGAGAAAACGAAAGCTCAGAAAAGATAGGCATCTTTGCCAACCTGAAAAGGGGAGGAATTGACCCATTTTAATCCAGTTATGTCTAACTCTACAGCCTGTCCTCTGAACTGTCATACTATGCTGCCTCCTGGGGTCAGAGCAAGAGGTGGGGAGACAAAGATGAGGCTGATGTTTTAAGTAAAAGTGATGGAAACAATGTTGGTGTATTTCCCAAGATGTGAGCACAGATAGAGCAACCCTCATATTGAACCTTTATTATGTTGGTTCAATTTGAGACCAAGTTTATGTGGTCTAAGCTTGGTGAATGAAAAATGGATCATTTGCCCTGAAAAACTAATGATTTTATTAGTTGTAGTTCAGTTTAACTGGGTAAATAGAAGGACCTTAAACATTCTTTTGGTTGAAAATATGTGAATATGGAGAAAAGTTATCTTGTTCATTCATTTATTTATAACAAATGCCATGTTCCAGGCTCTATTCATTTAATTCTTTTAATAGCATCTTGTACTGATACTGTTTCCCTCCACTTTAAAGATAAGAAACTGAGGCAAAGAGAGGTCAAAGTATTTTCCCAAGGTCCCTCACATCCTAAGTCAGATACTTGGCATTCAAACCCAGGCAGATCTGGCAGTCATCTGCAATCATAACCATTAAGAACACTGCTTCTACGTCTAGTTGATGATGGAATGACCCATAGCTACTGCACCCTTACTTGGAGGCTAGAAAAGCCAACTCATTGGAAAAGACCCTGATGCTGACGCTGGGTAAGATTGAAGGCAAAAGGAGAAGAGGGTGGCAGAGGATGAGATGATTAGATAGCATCATGGACTCAATGGACACGAATTTGAGCAAACTCTGGCACATAGTGGAGGACAGAGGAGCCTGGTGTTCTATAGTCAATGGGGTTGCAAAGAGTCAGGCATGCCTTAGTGGCTGAACAACAACAACCATCCCTTCTCTAGTTTCTAGAACCAACCCTGTTCCTTTTTGAGTTGTTTTAAAGATGAACTGGGTCAGCAACCCAGGCTTGTCCTGCTCTGCCTGAGTGGACTGCTTTGGGAATTTGACTCTTTCCTTGCTCCTGTAACCAAGATATTTTATTGATTTCTTTTTAGGGAAATTTCTCTTCCAATGTTCTGTTCCCTTTTGTCAGAGAGAGGCTCTACCTGGGTTATTTCCCCAGACCTGCAAGTCTAGAGTTCTGATTGCTTTTGTCAATTAAGCCACAGTAAGTATGGCAAACCCTAGACAAATAAATGGCTTAGGCTCTACCTCCTTCCTTAAAACTGCCTCCCTGAGTTCAGAACCCTTTCAGATCTCCAATCATTGCCTGCCCCAGTTTGGTCATCTCGCCCCAGCCAGCTTTGGGGGCAATCCACAATCTCATGTTAGATCTCTTTGATGCCAATTTTTGCCTGGATGCCCTCTTGTCACTTGTCACCACATTTTCTGTGCCACACCATCTGAATTGACTGCATTTTCTGGAGCTGACTCCCTCCCTCCCTCTCTGCTTTCTCTACCACCCACTGGAAAGATCTAAGTTCAGCCTTCAGATTCATATAGATAACTTCCTGATGTACATTTAAAAATAAATGACAGGGGAGAGAGAAGGTGTAGTGGGAGGAAGGAGAGAATGGGTAGATGGAAGAGGGAAGGAGAAGATACAGAGGAAGGGAATGAAAGAGAAGAGGAAAAGAGGAAGGAAGGGATTTAGGGGAGATGGAACAAGAAAGAGAGAGGGAGAGAGGAGAGAGGAGGAAATTAGGAAAGAGAAAGAGATTGCAGCACAAGTAAAATTAAAAATATAAAGCCATGCCTATCATTCCCAGTTCACAGATATTGTTTCTCACCAAGCACCCAACAGGAGCAAAATACTCACCACAACCTCAAAAGTCCCACAATTAACCTTGAACAAGGTACAAAACTGTCAGTTATACTGTTAACAAGATTGGCTTCACTGTGAGTGTTCTCTCCACACATTGGATTTCCTGGACTGTCTCCTTCCGAAAGAGCTTTTCTACTTTTGCTTGGATTTTAGTGGCTTACTGGGGGATTTTGGTGGGGCTCTAAAATCACTGCAGATGGTGACTGCAGCCATGAAATTAAAAGACGCTTACTCCTTGGAAGAAAAGTTATGACCAACCTAGATAGCATATTCAAAAGCAGAGACATTACTTTGCCGACTAAGGTCCGTCTAGTCAAGGCTATGGTTTTTCCTGTGGTCATGTATGGATGTGAGAGTTGGACTGTGAAGAAGGCTGAGCGCCGAAGAATTGATGCTTTTGAACTGTGGTGTTGGAGAAGACTCCTGAGAGTCCCTTGAACTGCAAGGAGATCCAGCCAGTCCATTCTGAAGGAGATCAGCCCTGGGATTTCTTTGGAAGGAATGATGCTAAAGCTGAAACTCNTGACTCATTGGAAAAGACTCTGATGCTGGGAGGGATTGGGGGCAGGAGGAAAAGGGGACGACAGAGGATGAGATGGCTGGATGGCATCACTGACTCGATGGACGTGAGTCTGAGTGAACTCCAGGAGTTGGTGATGGACAGGGAGGCCTGGCGTGGTGCGATTCATGGGGTCACAAATAGTCAGACACAACTGAGAGACTGAACTGAACTGAACTGGGGAAAATTGATTTACTTCCAACTAGTCTCACAAACTTTACTGCAGCAAATATTTGGGGAAATAAAGGGTATAAAAACAGCCTAGGCAATGCCTATGCAGTGCCAATACTTACAGTCAGTTTGACAAAACATTTAAATTAATCAAACCTATGTTTTGATTCTTCAATTCATTTATTTGCCAAGGAACTGTTAGGTGTAAGACAACATACAGACATGATGGGATACTTTCCATGGACTCAGATATGACTCTTAACCTCATAGAATTTTCGAGCTATTTCAGGATAGGAGATATTTATACAAATAACTATGACAGAGGACAGGAAGTGATAAAATGAGAAAGTGATATGGGTTGTAGAAAAGGGACATTGTTTGGGGTTAAAGGAATTGAAATTAAAAGACCCTTGCTCCTTGGAAGAAAAGCTATGACCAATCTAGAAAGCATATTAAAAGCAGAGACATTACTTTGCCAACAAAGGTCCATTTAGTCAAAGCTATGGTTTTTCCAATAGTCATGTATGGATGTGAGAGTTGGACTATAAAGAAAGCTGAGCACCGAAGAACTGATGCTTTTGAACTGTGCTGTTGGAGAAGACTCCTGAGAGTCCCTTGGACTGCAAGGAGATCTACCAGTCCATCCTAAAGGAGATCAGTTCTGAATATTCATTGGAAGGACTGATGCTAAAGCTGAAACCCCAATACTTTGGCCACCCGATGTGAAGAACTGACTCATCTGAAAAAGACCCCGCTGCTGGGAAAGATTGAAGGTGGGAGGAGAAGGAGACGACAGAGGATGAGATAGTTGGATGGCATCACCGACCCGATGGACACGAGTTTGAGCAAACTCTGGGAGATGGTGAAGGACAGGGAAGCCTGGCGTGTTGCAGTGCATGGGGTCACAAAGAGCTGGACACGACTGAGCGACTGAACTGGCTGAAAGAAATTGAGGCAACACTAGAGTGAACCTTCAAGTTCACTGTAACTGGACAGAAGGCCATGACTCCACCAGGTGAAGAAGAAGAAGTGAGAATAAAGGTTGAACAACGGGAGAGAGAAGAGCATGCTTGAGCACTAGGGGCAGATCAGTTTGGGAAGACTAGCATTTTATCAACTTTTTTGATGAAAGAAATATAGGGATAAAAGTGACAATTTCACTTTTCAGAGAATGGTGGAAGAGAGAATTCAGAGGAGAGAGTCTTATTCTTAAGGATAATTGTCAACTTAAAGGAAAACTATGTTTAGGGAATGTTTTTTGTATAGTTTGTTTTAGTTCTATATTTTTCTACCTGTGTATATTTTTATACACTCTCTAGTATCCTGTTCTAGCATACCCGAGAAATTTCCTGGGCTCCGCTACTGTTACATGAGACGAGTCATAGTGTTTTCTACACAGAGGAATGGGAAACAAGATGGGTATTCTTTTGCCAAGAGCCAAGGTAGTTTTGAAGTGACAGTCTTGCAGGGGTTGAAAAGGATCATACAAATTCTTGACTCTGAGAAATCGGACTCGTTCCCACAAATGAGGAAGACATACAAAGAAAGAGATTCATTCCACAAATGTTTATTTAGCAACCATAAGTGTTCCGAACTAGAGATTCAGAGATGATTTATGCATGTGAGGGGCTTACAGCAGGGTCAATTCAGGAATCATTATAAATTAACCCAGGAAACCTAGGGAAACATTCTGCGGTCAAGGCACGTTAGAAGGGACAATCATTCCTTCAGCTGGAGGCAGTGGTGCAGCCAGGAGGATTTCCCAGAGGAAATGACACTTGGATAGTGGAGAAGACGCTCTGGCATGATCTGGAGTCTATGATGTAATGGTGATGATCAGGTGGTTCAGAGGAGGGTGCTGTGCACTGCCTTTGTCTGAGGACCCTTCTTGGAAAGGCCCTGGAGATGTCACCAAGAGGTGATGTCTCCGAATTAGCTTGCTTTTGGCATTGTAAAGATTGATTGCTTTATCAAAACTATTTGGTCAGCTTACCTGTTAAAATCTTTCATTATGGAGAATTTAAAACATACGAAAGAAGACAGAAGAGTACAATAAACCTTCATGAACCCATCATCCAGCTTCAGCAACTGTTAAGTCCATACGACTTCTCCATAAGCTATGGGATATATTGTAGACTCAGCCACTTAACTGGAGATCAGGTTAGTTAATAAACCTGAATCTGAGTGCTCTTGCTTTTTGAGTTCTGCAGAAACACAGAAACCTCTGAGAGGCCATCCTGACTGTCAACTTGTTTAGCCCTATCTCATGGTCACTTCTCTTGTCTACACATGGTCCTATTGTTGCTGTTGTTTAGTCGCTAAGCTGTGTCCAGCTCTTCTGTGACCCCATGGACTGTAGCCCACCAGGTTCCTCCTTCCGTGGGATTTCCCAGGCAAGAATACTGGAGTAGGTTACCATTTCCTTCTCCGTTTAGAGAAGTATTTCTATACTTCATAGAAATAGATTTTCAGCTATTGCTGCCTGCTTTCAGATTTAAAGTCTGGGTATCACAGTTTTTTCCACCTACCCCATCCCACACCAGCTTCTCTTCCTGGGTCCCTTGCTAAGTGAATGGCACCTATGCTCATCTGGACACTCAAGTCAGCTTGATGCTTCCAGGTTCACTCAGGCACTAGATATTTTCCAACTTCTTTCAAGTCTATCATCTTCTATCCTTCCTTATTGTCAGCTAACCTATTGGCAATGGACTATGGATTCAACGGACATGAGTTTGAGAAAACTCCGGGAGATAGTGAAGGACAAAGAAGCCTGGCATGCTGCAGTTCATGGGGTCACAAAGAGTCAGACACAACAGTGAATGAACAACAATAAACCTAGTCTAAGCTCCTACCCTTCCTTACTTGGACCTGAGCAGTATTTCCTTGTCCTCCTACGTTCACTCAATCCATTATCCAGACTGAAGCCAGAGTGACCATCAAAAGCTCAAATCCAATAATGTCACTACCCTGGTTAATGTCTCTTTGTTTCCTTTATATTGAAGTCTAAGTCTCTTAAACTTCCTATGATCTTTAATAATCCAGCCTTTTTGTATTGCTACAGCATCATCTCTCATTACTTGCTACATCCAACTTTTATTTTACATTAGACAACAAGAAATCCTTGAATGTTCTGTGTTTTCTTTTGCTTTCAGGACTTGTGGAAATTGTTATGTCTTCCTCAAAAGCTATCCCCCTTCATCTGCTTCACGTGTCATCACCTCCTTAGTGAGGCCCCCCCTGACATCCCAATCCTGGATTAGCGACTCCTCCCCTGTTCTCAAGCTCTTAGTAGTGCTGATCACACTGTATTATAAACTGCCTGTTTGCTTCTATCTCCTCAAATGAGACAATGAGCAACTTGAGGACAGGGACTGCCTATAGTCCAGCACAATGCCAGCTATGTTTTGGGTGCCCAGTGAGATTTATTGAATAAATGGTAGATATTAATATTAATTACTGACTTAATGTCATTATTAATTCTTTTAACAATTCTACATTTTCCACAGTGGCTGACACATATTAGTCACTCGGCACATTTTACTACATTAAGCAGCCATTTATCGTTTATTGTGTATTTGACATATTGCAGTGCCCTTTTGTAAATATGATTTAATTTAATTCTATCAACCTTCTCACCTTGAACTATGTTTTATTATCCTCAACTAAAAGACTAAAAAGAAAACTAAGGCTCTGAAACCTTAAATAGCTTTCTCAGGGCCAAATTAATAACGGAATGGGGTTCAGGATGAGCTTTTCTTTCCAGTTGAAGAAAATAGTCTGAGAATAGGGGAAGAATAATATGCAGCTTCCATACTCTCTGCCCAGCCTTCTCTGTATCAGATTTATGTAAAGAAAAATAACTTAATGTCTTTGCTCCGTGTTTTCTCAGTGAGAAGTAACAGAAAAGGAAAGGCCGCTAACACTACTGAAACAGAAGAACACTTATTTCCAGTGTGTATCTGTGAAGTCTATTGAAATGGAATGTAACTCAGAGAAGAATAAATTACAATTCTTGTATGATCCAATCGTTATCTGCAGATATCTGATGGGCCTGAGGGTAGGCAAAGCAAATTGTTATAACATTACAGAATCTTTAATTAGCACATCTGATGGGAAAGAAGGTGAAATGGATGATGATGGTGACTTTGTTTCCTGACTGGGATGTAGAATGCTTTATGTTTTCACAGCCAAGTTAGAGAGATTAGGATGTGTAGATGGATTAAGTGGCTGTCTATCTGATGTTAAAATGGGGAAGTGAACGCTTTTCTGAATAAATATATCTCACCTAAAACATCGTCTGAAATTCCACTGTGAGCAAACCCAGTCAAATATTCCTTTGGGCAGAGAGCTTTTATGAGAAATCCCAACATATCCCCATGAGCCTATGTGATGGGGGGAAGAGCATTCTGGCTTTTGAGGTCTGCTTGCTTCCTCTGCTGATTAGTCATCCTGTGAACTGGCCAAGTGACTCTTGCAACACAACCAACAGGGCTGTTTTCTCATCTGCAAAATGAGGAGGCGCAGCACGCAACCACTACATACCATCAGCTTTACCATTGCTATTGGTCTAGGGGTGATTAGTGATCCTATCTCTGTAATAGGCTGGCCTGTCTCTAATCCTCCCGGATTCCTATGTTCTGTCCAGCTATCATCAGTGATGTGTGGACCCCTGGATTGTCAGGAGTTAGCAGTAGATTTGTGGAAACTATACGAATCAGGGAAAGTGAAAGTGTCAGTTGCTCAGTTGTTCATGGGAAAGTGAAAGTGTTAGTTGCCCCTCTGTCTATGGGATTCTCCAGGCAAGAATACTGGAGTGGGTTGCCATGCCCTCCTCCAGGGGATCTTCCCGACCCAAGGGTCTAACCTGGGTCTCCTCCCTAGGTCTCCTGCATTGCAGGCAGATTTTTTACCATCTGAGATACCAGGAAAAGCCCATGAATCAGGGAAATACCAAATATTATTATTTATTTCTCTCCACCCTTTTTTTTTTTTTTGACATTTGACACGGATTTCTAAAGTATAGTTTCCATCTAGAAAGCATTCTTGGTTCTTGCTGAGCCACAGATGCATCTTTAAAATGAAAATGCATGATAAATACTTAGTCTCCACTGAAGACTTCTTTTGCCTCGCCTTAAACTGTGATATGAGTGCAATTGTGTGGTAGTTTGAGCATTCTTTGGCATTGCCTTTCTTTGGAATTGGAATGAAAACTGACCTTTTCCAGTCCTGTGGCCACTGCTGAGTTTTCCCAATTTGCTGGTATATTGAGTGCAGCACTTTCACAGCATCATCTTTCAGGATTTGAAATAGCTCAACTGGAATTCCATCACCTCCACTAGCTTTGTTCGTAGTGATGCTTTCTAAGGCCCACTTGACTTCACATTTCAGGATGTCTGGCTCTAGGTGAGTGATCACATCATCATGATTATCTGGGTCATGAAGATCTTTTTTGTACAGTTCTTCTGTGTATTCTTGCCACCTCTTCTTAATATCTTCTGCTTCTGTTAGGTCCATCCCATTTATGTCCTTTATCAAGCCGATCTTTGCATGAAATGTTCCCTGGGTATGTCTAATTTTCTTGAAGAGATCTCTAGTCTTTCCCATTCTGTTGTTTTCCTCTATTTCTTTGCACTGATTGCTGAAGAAGGCTTTCTTATTTCTTCTTGCTATTCTTTGGAACTCTGCATTCAGATGCTTGTATCTTTCCTTTTTTCCTTTGCTTTTTGCTTCTCTTCTTTTCACAGCTATTTGTAAGGTCTCTCCAGACAGCCATTTTGCTGTTTTGCATTTCTTTTCCATGGGGATGCCCTTGATCACTGTCTCCTGTACAATGTCACAAACCTCCGCCCATAGTTCATCAGGCACTCTATCTATCAGATCTAGTCCCTTAAATCTATTTCTCACTTCCACTGTATAATCATAAGGGACTTGATTTAGGTCATACCTGAATGGCCTAGCGGTTTTCCCTACTTTCTTCAATTTGAGTCTGAATTTGGCAGTAAGGAGTTCATGATCTGAGCCACAGTCTTCTTCTTGTTTTTGTCCTGGTCTTGTTTTTGTTGACTGTATAGAGCTTCTCCATCTTTGGCTGCACAGAATATAATCAATCTGATTTCGGTGTTGACCATCTGGTGATGTCCATGTGTAGAGTCTTCTCTTGTGTTGTTGGAAGAAGGTGTTTGCTATGATCAGTGCATTTTCTTGGCAAAACTCTATTAGTCTTTGCCCTGCTTCATTCCGTATTCCAAGCCCAAATTCGCCTGTTACTCCAGGTGTTTCTTGACTTCCTAGTTTTGCATTCCAGTCCCCTATAATGAAAAGGACATCTTCTTGGGGTGTTAGTTCTAAAAGGTCTTGTAGGTCTTCATAGAACTGTTCAACTTCAGCTTCTTCAGCGTTACTGGTTGGGGCATAGACTTGGATTATTGTGATATTGAATGGTTTGCCTTGGAAACCAACAGAGATCATTCTGTAGTTTTTGAGATTGCATCCAAGCACTACATTTCAGACTCTATTGTTGACCATGATGGCTACTCCATCTCTTCTGAGGGATTCCTGCCCGAAGTAGTAGATATAATGGTCATCTGAGTTAAATTCACCCATTCCAGTTCATTTTAGTTCACTGATTCCTAGAATGTCAGCGTTCACTCTTGACATCTCCTGTTTGACCACTTCCAATTTGCCTTGATTCATGGACCTGATATTTCAGGTTCCTATGCAATATTGCTCTTTACAGCATTGGACCTTGCTTCTATCACCAGTCACATTCACAATTGGGCATTGTGTTTGCTTTGGCTGCATCCCCTCATTCTTTCTGGAGTTATTTCTCCACTGATCTCCATTAGCATATTGGGCACCTACTGACCTGGGGAGTTCCTCTTTCAGCATCCTATCATTTTGCCTTTTCATACTGTTCATGGGGTTCTCAAGGCAAGAATACTGAAGTGGTTTGCCATTCCCTTCTCCAGTGGACCACATTGTGGCAGACCTCTCCACCATGCCAGCCCATCTTGGGTGGCGCCACAGAGCATGGCTTAGTTTCATTGAGTTAGACAAGGCTGGAAAAGGTCAGTTTTCATGCTAATCCCAAAGGCAAGGCCAAAGAATGCTCAAACTACCTCACAATTTCACTCATCTTACATGCTAATAAAGTAATGCTCAAAATTCTCCAAGCCAGGCTTCAGCAATATGTGAACCGTGAACTTCCTGATGTTCAAGCTGGTTTGAGAAAAGGCAGAGGCCAGAGATCAAATTGCCAACATCCGCTGGATCATGGAAAAAGCAAGAGAGTTCCAGAAAAACATCTATTTCTGCTTTATTGACTATGCCAAAGCCTTTGACTGTGTGGATCACAAGAAACTGTGGAAAATTCTGAAAGAGATGGGAATACCAGACCACCTGACCTGCCTCTTGAGAAACCTGTATGCAGGTCAGGAAGCAACAGTTAGAACTGGACATGGAACAACAGACTGGTTCCCAATAGGAAAAGGAATACATCAAGGTTGTATATTGTCCCCCTGCTTATTTAGCTTATATGCAGAGTACATCATGAGAAACGCTGGACTGGAAGAAACACAAGCTGGAATCAAGATTGCCGGGAGAAATATCAATAACCTCAGATATGCAGATGACACCACCCTTATGGCAGAAGAGGAACTCAAAAGCCTCTTGATGAAAGTGAAAGAGGAGAGTGAAAAAGTTGGCTTAAAGNTGAAACTCCAGTACTTTGTCCACGTCATGCAAAGAGTTGACTCATTGGAAAAGACTTTGATGCTGGGAGGGATTGGCGGCAGGAGGAGAAATGGACAACTGAGGATGAGATGGCTGGATGGCATCACTGACTCGATGGACGTGAGTCTGAGTGTACTCCAGGAGCTGGTGATGGACAGGGAGGCCTGGTGTGCTGCAACTCATGGGGTTGCAAAGAGTTGGATATGACTGAGCGACTGAAATGAACTGAACTGAACTAAATTGAAGGCAAGGTTTCAATGCATAGTGCATTTGTGACAGTTTAACAAGACACCTGGCACAATGTAGGCAGGGTAGGAAGTTAGTTTCCCATTACTACTTCTGCTTTTCCAGCTGCAGATCAAGTAAAATATACTTACATATCCTCATACAAAACTTGGCCTATGCAAACATGTAGCATCTGACTTTTAATGGTTCCTTACACTTAGAGAAATAAACCAATTATATTCTCTTGAGTCAACCACCTCTCAATAAACATGATTTATTTTGCAGAGTCTTATTTCTCTTATATGCTTGAAAGTGAGGCAGCATCTAATTAGAGTGAGGTTTCCTTAATGAGAAGTTTCTTGAATCTGGAGACACCCACTTGGCCAAAGCTCCTATTGGTGCTTCCTGCCACCAAGAAATCTTAAATGGCTAGGGTTAGAGGGTCTGACAAGGTTGTCAGCTGCTGTATCTGATTTCATGTGACAGCTAATTATAACATTCCTTTAGAAAAAAATAAAGAAGTTGTTGTCATAGTAATGGCTGACTCCCCAAGCAGGATGCATACCCCCAGTTGGAAAATGTGCCAAATATTAATTTGTTGTGTGCAATGTAGGAATACTTGAGCCAGTACTTCAGGGAGAAAAAATTTGATATGGACAGAGTTTCCTGGGCTTGTGCTGTATTGCCTCCCCTCTGTGCAACCACGGTTTTCTTCTGATTTCTATTTCCTCGTCCAAGAATGTCACTCTTCAGGGATTTGTACCCTTATTAAATGAATCCTGTGAAACTGATGTTGCAGGGAGCACACACATAGAGCAGCATCAGTGGTGGTGGGGCTGTAGCGATGGTGCAGCCAAGTAATTGAAGCCAAAGAATCCACCTGCAATGCAAGTAGCCTTCATCAGCCAAGGCAGGAGAAACTGCAAATAGCAGAAACCTCACAATAAAGCAACTACCAGCTGGACAGACCCATGTTTGAATCCTCATTCCTCCAAGTTATAGTTTTATGACCTTGGGCAAGTTATTTTATCTCTCCAAGCATTATCTTCCTCATTTAAAAAATGAGAATAATAAAACTACCTATGGTATGCAGTCAGTCGATATGAGAATTAAACAAGATGGTTTGTAATGTACTTGGCTCAGCAGTGGCATGGAGTAACCACTCAGTGAATCATTGCTATTGTCATCTTATTTTGATAGGACTCAGAGTGGTAATAATGTGATGTCCTTGATAATTACACAAAGTGAGAATGCAAATTGGAGTGAGAACTTGCCCTAAGAATTCAATCCCTTTAATCCTGAGCAAATACTGTGATCTGAATCTTTCTACTCTAACCTCTGATCTTACCAGTTGCAGGCATCACCCTCAGGGAACATTTGATAAAGATAAAGATGGTGGGTTGAAAAAAATGTACATTGTTTTGCTCCATTCCCAAAACTCTATTGAAACCACAGTGAAGAGAGGTATCTTAAAAGGTAAAAATCCACAGGAGTAGAGAAAGTGAAAGGAGATAAAGTTGCAAGCAACATTTTAGGAAGTGAAATGCAAATGAATGGTTACTAATTAGCAGCCCAGAAAGAGCTGAATCTTAAACTAGCACTGGTAAAAGTTGACAAAGAACCTATTTACATGCAGAATCCCTCAAAAACTTATGAATTCACACCAAGTCCCTTAGGACTTGGGAAGGAATAAAAAAAGTCTGCTTAAAAGTCTGTTTATGACACAGATCTCTAGGTTGCTTCCCTCACATATTGCAGCCAGGTATACATCCTCCCCTTCTCTGATAGAAGACTTGAAATGTGTTCCCTGGATGGGATAAAACAATACACCCTGTGCTAGAGGATTCTAGGTGCAGCTGATAGTATGGCACCATTATGAAAACAGGACAAGAAAACTTTTGTGTCCTAAATATTCAGATCTCCATCCAGCTCTGCCAACACAGCTCTAAGAATGCCAGCTACCAGACTGTGTCCTCTAATATAAGACTGGAGAATGGAGGATTCTTCCCCAGAAAGAGGAAAGATTTACAAATTTGATATAAAATGGCCCATACTCACCGTTAGAGTCCTCACTCAGCAAGTTCACTCCCCTTTAAGTCCAGAGCTTCTAATAAACTTTTCTTGCAACTTGTACTAGTAGGAAATGAGAGGAGAGGAGAGGTAAAGTTGCAATAATATTTAAAAGATCAAGAGTTAGAATCATTTCAGATTTATTTCAGCAATCATGCGAGAAGCTAGAAGACGGTATAGGGGAGCATTTAAAATTCTGAATGAAATTGTTGCAGGAAGGGGAGACCCCTTCCAGGGCCTGATACTGGGCTCTTGTCTAACACTCAGAAATGAATTGTCCAAGGAGACACATGTGCTGGCAAAGCAAGAGATTTTTATTGGGAAAGGGCACCCGGGTGGAAAGCAATAGTGTAAGGGAACCCAGGAGAACTGCTCTGCCACGTGGCTCGCAGTCTTATGGTGATGGGATTAGTTTCCAGGTTGTCTTTAGCCAATCATTCTGACTCAGAGTCCTTCCTGGTGGTGCACGCCTTTTTCAGCCAAGATGGATGCCAAAGAGAAGGATTCTGTGAGGTGGTCGAACATGTGGTGTCTCCTTTTGACCTTTTCTGAACTATTCCGGTTGGTGATGGCTTATTAGTTCCATGTTCCTTACCAGGACCTCCTGTCGTAAAACAACTCATGCAAATGGTTACTATGGTACCTGGCCAGGGTGGGCAGCTTCAGTCAGTGTGCTTCCCCTGATAAAATGATTCATAAGTTAGACATAATATCCAACCATATTATCAAATCAGTTTTGAGAACAAGATAAAGACATCTTCAGAAATGCAAGTTCTCAAAATTTTACCTTCAGTATATTCTTTCTCAGAGAGCTCTGCCCTGCCAAAGAATGTACTTTCTTTAAACAAGGGGGAAAACAACAAAAGCTAGAATTCCTCAAACATATATAATTGATTGAATAACTGATGTTTCTGATTATGTTGAAATGAGAGCTGAATAGCTGACAGAGATTTGGATGATTTTGTGTTACCTACATAGAAATATAAGTAAATTAAACAACAGTAGTAAGACAATCATTAGCTTTAAGAAAAACATAATTATTTAGAAAGGAAAAGTGATCAGTGAATACCACAGGATTCAGCTGGGAAGGGTGTTTACATCATCGTAAAAAAACACACACAAAAAAACAAAAAAACAGAGAACATTGACCTAGCCCAGATTAACATGTAACTGTCATGAGAATATTTGGGTAGCCTGGAAGGATGTGTATATGAGATAATGGAAGAGGGAGAAAAAAAATCAAGAAGTAGCAATATCTGGAATAAATACCAAACTAAACTAAAACCTAGCTGAAATAATAGGAAGTAATTGTCTCTGGGGAGGGGAATTTTCAGGAGAAGGGACTTAATCCTTTCTGAAAGAAATTATGGAATCGTCGACTTTAAATGTAAATATGTAATCGATTACAGCAAGTATGCAAACTAAAAAGCAGGAGTAAACTTTCTCAATTGGGACATGCGCTCTCTGCCTGTGGACTGCTCTGATTCTAATCGTTTCCAGGAAAGCCCCAAATATTGCAAATTTCCCATACCCATCACGGGAAGGGTATGAAAGAGGATGCATTTGGGAGTGTAGTTGTAACTATCTACCACATTACAGTTATTTTTGTTCAATTGCTAAGTTGTGTCCGACTCTTTTGTGACCCTGTAGACTGTAGCCCACCAGGCTCCTCTGTCCACAGTATTTCCAAGGCAAGAATACTGGAGTGGGTTGCTATTTCCTTCTCGAGGGGATCTTCTCAACCCAGGGATCAAACCTGTGTCTCCTGCATTGCAGGCAGATTCTTTAACACTGAGCCACCTGGGAAGCCCACCATATTACAGTTCGGTTAAGTTCAGTTCAGTTGCTCAGTCGTGTCCGACTCTTTGCAACGCCATGAATCACAGCACACCAGGCCTCCCTGTCCATCACCATCTCCCGGAGTTCACTCACACTCATGTCCATCGAGTCCGTGATGCCATCCAGCCATCTCATCCTCGGTTGTCCCCTTCTCCTTCTGCCCCCAATCCCTCCCAGCATCAGAGTCTTTTCCAATGAGTCAACTCTTTGCATGAGGTGGACAAAGTACTGGAGTTTCAGCTTTAGCATCATTCCTTCCAAAGAAATCCCAGGGCTGATCTCCTTCAGAATGGACTGGTTGGATCTCCTTGCAGTCCAGTGGACTCTCAAGAGTCTTCTCCCACACCACAGTTCAAACACATCAATTCTTCGGCACTCAGCCTTCTTCACAGTCCAACTCTCACATCCATACATGACCACAGGAAAAACCATAGCCTTGACTAGACGGACCTTAGTCGGCAAAATAATGTCTCTGCTTTTGAATATGCTATCTAGGTTGGTCATAACTTTTCTTCCAAGGAGTAAGCATCTTTTAATTTCATGGCTGCAATCACCATCTGCAGTTATTTTGAAGCCCCCCAAAATAAAGTCTGCCACTGTTTCCACTGTTTCCCCATCTATTTCCCATGAAGTGGTGGGACCAGATGCCATGATCTTCGTTTTCTGAATGTTGAGC
>SJYQ01004205.1:175479-201698 GCA_006410935.1 Redunca redunca
GTAGTGATGCTTTCTAAGGCCCACTTGACTTCACATTCCAAGATGTCTGGCTCTAGATTAGTGATCACATCATCATGATTATCTGGGTCGTGAAGATCTTTCTTGTACAGTTCTTCTGTGTATTCTTGCCACCTCTTTTTAATATCTTCTGCTTCTGTTAGGTCCATCCCATTTCTGTCCTTTATCAAGCCCATCTTTGCAAGAAATGTTCCCTGGGTATCTCTAATTTTCTTGAAGAGATCTCTAGTCTTTCCCATTCTGTTCTTCTCTATTTTTTTGCATTGATCGCTGAAGAAGGCTTTCTTATTTCTTCTTGCTATTCTTTGGAACTCTGCATTCAGATGCTTATATCTTTCCTTTTTTCCTTTGCTTTTTGCCTCTCTTCTTTTCACAGCTATTTGTAAGGCCTCCCCAGACAGCCATTTTGCTTTTTTGCATTTCTTTTCCACGGGGATGCTCTTGATCCTTGTCTCCTGTACAATGTCACAAACCTCGGCCCATAGTTCATCAGGCACTCTATCTATCAGATCTAGTCCCTTAAATCTATTTTCTCACTTCCACTGTACAATCATAAGGGATTATATTGAGGTCATATCTGAATGGTCTAGTGGTTTTCCCTACTTTCTTCAATTTAAGTCTGAATTTGGTAATAAGGAGTTCATGATCTGAGCCACAGTCAGCTCCTGGTCTCGTTTTTGTTGACTGGATAGAGCTTCTCCATCTTTGGCTGCATAGAATATAATCAGTCTGATTTCAGTGTTAACCTTCTGGTGATGTCCATGTGTAGAGTCTTCTCTTGTGTTGTTGGAAGAGGGTGTTTGCTATGACCAGTGCATTTTCTTGGCAAAACTCTATTAGTCTTTGGCCTTCTTCATTCCGCATTCCAAGGCAAAATTTGCCTGTTACTCCGGGTGTTTCTTGACCTCCTACTTTTGCATTCCAGTCCCCTATAATGAAAAGGACATCTTCTTTGGGTGTTAGTTCTAAAAGATCTTACAGGTCTTCATAAAACCGTTCAACTTCAGCTTCTTCAGCGTTACTGGTTGGGGCATAGATAACTGTGATATTGAATGGTTTGCCTTGGAAACCAACAGAGATCATTCTGTCGTTTTTGAGATTGCACCCAAGTACTGCATTTCGGACTCTTTTGCTGACCACGATGGCTACTCCATTTCTTCTGAGGGATTCCTGCCCGCAGTAGTAGATATAATGGTCATCTAAGTTAAATTCACCCATTCCAGTCCATTTTAGTTTGCTGATTCCTAGAATGTCAACATTCACCCTTGCCATCTCCTGTTGGACCACTCCCAATTTGCCTTGATTCATGGACCTGATATTTCAGGTTTCTATGCAATATTGCTCTTTACAGCATCGGATCTTGCTTCTATCACCAGTCACACCCACAGCTGGGTATTGTTTTTGCTTTAGCTTCATCCCTTCATTCTTTCTGGAGTTATTTCTCCACTGATCTCCAGTATCATATTGGGCACCTAATGACCTGGGGAGTTCCTCTTTTGGTATCCCATCATTTTGCCTTTTCATACTGTTCATGGGGTTCTCAAGGCAAGAATACTGAAGTGGTTTGCCATTCCCTTCTCCAGTGGACCACATTCTGTCAGACCTCTCCACCATGACCTGCCCGTCTGGGTTGCCCCACAGGCATGGCTTTGTTTCATTGAGTTAGACAAGGCTGTGGTCCTAGTGTGATTAGATTGACTAGTTTTCTGTGAGTATGGTTTCAGTGTGTCTGCCCTCTGATGCCCTCTTGCAACACCTACCATCTTACTTGGGTTTCTCTTACCTTGGGCGTGGGGTATCTCTTCACGGCTGCTCCAGCAAAGCACAGCTGCTGCTCCTTACCTTGGATGAGGGGTGTCTCCTTACCGCTGCCGTTCCTGACCTTCAACGTGGGATGGCTCCTCTAGGCCCTCCTGTGCCTGTGTAGCCACCTTTCCTCTGGTTGCTCCTCCTGGCCTCCAGCCCTGGCCTCGGGCGTGGGTGGCTCTACCCAGCTGCCGCCCCTTGCCTTGGGCTCGGGGTGGTTCCTCAGGGTCAATGCCCTGGCCTCGGGTGCGAGGTGGCTTCTCCTGGCAGCCCCTGACCTCAGATGTGGGGTAGCTCCTC
This sequence comes from Redunca redunca, assembly GCA_006410935.1. Taxonomy (NCBI): domain Eukaryota; kingdom Metazoa; phylum Chordata; class Mammalia; order Artiodactyla; family Bovidae; genus Redunca; species Redunca redunca. Next base: position 177,604 of record SJYQ01004205.1, read on the forward strand.
TCAGCCACTCTGCGCCTGTGCTCAGTGCTCCGGCTCGCAGCCGCCTTGCAGATGTTTAAAAACAATCACAGATTTTATAAATGAAAATCCCACACAATTTTTCCTAAGTATTTCCCCCTTGCTACTTACTCTGGAATTCCTAGGTGGCTACACTTCCAGTGAGTGACTAGGAACTCAAAGACTGCTAGGAGAGGGAGTAGTCAGAAGAAGCGTTCAGAACCAACAGGATGGCAGTCAGCAAGGTGGTAACAGCCAATGGCCAGCAGAATGTAAATAACAGCAGTAATAATACTATTCATATGAGTATGGGACATCTAATTTTTTAAAGACATCCTTTAAAAGAATGCATGCCATAATTGAGAAGAGCATCTTCATTCTTATTTAATAAGACATTAAAGTATAGATATTATGGCTCAACAGCCCCATGTGGGCTCCCAGCCAAAAGCCAGGATGAACTGTAAGGCATGTACACCAGCCACCTTGGATGTCCAGCCCATTTGAACCAGGTAATGCCAAGTCCAACTTTTATCTCGCTGTCACCCCATCAGAGTTCTGCAAGGGAGACTCACTCAGGTGGGCTTAGTTGGTCCAAAAAAACAATGAAAAATAATAATCGATTTTTGTTTTAAGTCACTAAGATTTGGGGTGGTTTGCCATGCATCAATAAACTTTACAGGGATAATCTACTCCAGCTCCCCCATTTTCCTGATAAGAAATCTGGAATGAGGGTGGTCAAGGCTTCAGAGCAGAGCAGTGGCTGAGTCAGGAACAGACTCAGGCCTCCAGACCTTCAGGCTAACCTCCCAGGTTCATCACCAAAGCCGCCGTTTAATCTATATGGAATCCTGCCAATGTTTTCTTCTTCCCTTCCTGCTCCTCCTCTTCCTCCTCTCCCTCCTCTCCTTCTTGTGCCTTTTTATTCTGATATTTCAAAGTTACAGAAAATTTCAAGTATAGAACCAGAGATCCCCATATACTCTTCACCCAGATGCACCAACTGTTTGCATTTTACCTCATTTGTCAGTGTTCTTTCAGAGAACATTTCCCCACAGGGACGCTGCCCACAGAACCGATTCCTGCTGAGTGGTTAGTCAGTACTCAGATCATCCCAGCGGGAATGGGAGCAGCAACGGGCATTTGGGAATAAAAGGGGCGTAGGAGGAAATGCTCTGGAGAAAAGGGAGCTGTTAAGGAGAAAGGGCATAGAAAGGGGAGAGCAGATTCACTCATGATCAGATTCTCTACTGAGACAGGATCTGGAAGCAGGTCCCTGAACTGGTCTGCTGTACTAAATACAAGTTGAGCTTGAAGTCTGGAGGCAAAGGTTTGAACCTTGCAGTTAGCTGTAATGACCTAGAATGAGGTTCCTTCTCATCTCTGAGCTTTGGTTTTAGCTTACTTTATAAACCAGATTAAGGCTTTCCTGGTGACTCAGTGGTAAAGAATCAGCCTTCAATGCAGGAGACACAGGAGACGTGGGTCGGAAAGATCCCCTGGAGGAGAGCATGGCAACCCACTCCAGTGTTCTTGCCTGGAGAATCCCATGGACAGAGGAGCCTGGCAGGCTATGGTCCCTAGTGTCACAAAGAGTCAGACACGGCTAAAGTGACTTAGTATGCACGCATGCCGCTGTCTGCTGCAGCTAAGTCGCTTCAGTCGTGTCCAACTCTATGGACCCCATAAGACGGCAGCCCACCAGGCTCCCCCATCCCTGGGATTCTCCAGGGAAGAACACTGGAGTGGGCTGCCATTTCCTTCTCCAACTAAATTAAATAAAGCAGTGCATGTGAGCCAGCTTAGTGAATGGTGCTAAGTAAATAAGTTGTAATCACTTGGATCTGAGTTTGGCAAGCTTTTTAGAAACACTGATGCTACTGCCCCATCTCCAGAAATTCTTATGTAGGTGGTCTGGGGTCCAGGCACTATGATTTAGTGGATAACTTAGAATGTGATGCCAACACTGAAAACCACTGGGTTAGAAAACAGTGCCATTGTTCACAGTGTGCTTATACTCTGGGAACCCTTCTGCACCAGGTTTCCTCTATCACGGCTCCTTCCCCACTTCTGCTGCCACTCTCCTCACCAAAGTAAAACCGCACTTGGGAGTATACTCCATTCCAAGCCTGGGGTACCTCACCATTATTTAATCATCTCATTTCTCTATTGTTCATTTCTGTGTCCCTACTCATTGGAAAAGACTCTGATGCTGAGAGGGATTGGGGGAGGAGGAGAAGGGGACGACAGAGGATGAGATGGCTGGATGGCATCACTGACTCGATGGACGTGAGTCTGAGTGAACTCCGGGAGATAGTGATGGACAGGGAGGCCTGGCGTGCTGCAATTCATGGGGTCTCAAAGAGTCGGACACAACTGAGCAACTGAACCGAACTGAGCCGAATAATTCACACTAGAAAGACTGCTTCCTGGGAATGCCTCAGATTCTCAATTTCTCTGTCACTAGTCAGAGATGAGCCCTTGTGCACAGATTTTCTGTTTCCATCACAGAGTTCAACAGCTGTCATTCTTCCCTGCTAGCTCCTTATACACCTAATTGCTGCCATACTGATCTATGTAATTTGGGATTGGTAGGAATTGTGACTCATATGCAAATACCTTTGAAAAGAAGTGTGGGAGGGATTTTATATTGGTTTTAGCAGGGCAAAAGAATAATTTTCCAAGTGAATATAACTTTTCTTACAAAAATATTTTTTTCTGGTACATTTATTCCCCCCCCCTTTTTTTGTAAAACTACCAATATCCCAGAATTAAACCAGTTTGCTGCATTTTGCAATTTAAACTCTTCCTTTCTTCTCTTCTTCCTTTCTACTTTCCCTCCTTCCTTCCTTTCTTGCTCTTTCTTTTCCTTCTTTAATTCTTCCCTTCCTCTCATTCCCCACTCCCTTCTTCCTTCTGTTAAGAAAATTATTCATGACACTTGTGAAACAAAAGATGTCCTTTTCATTATAGGGGACTGGAATGCAAAAGTAGGAGGTCAAGAAACACCTAGTAACAGGCAAATTTGGCCTTGGAAAGCAGAATGAAGAAGGGCAAAGACTAATAGAGTTTTGCCAAGAAAATGCACTGGTCATAGCAAACACCCTCTTCCAACAACTCAAGAGAAGACTCTACACATGGACATCACCAGATGGTCAACACTGAAATCAGATTGATTATATTCTGTGCAGCCAAAGATGGAGAAGCTCTATACAGTCAACAAAAACAAGACCAGAAGCTGACTGTGGCTCAGATCATAAACTCCTTACTGCCAAATTCAGACTCAAGTGGAAGAAAGTAGGGAAAACCACTAGACCATTCAGGTATGACCTAAATCAAATCCCTTATGATTATACAGTGGAAATGAGAAATAGATTTAAGGGCCTAGATCTGATAGATAGAGTGCCTGATGAACTATGGATGGAGGTTCGTGACATTGTACAGAAGACAAGGATCAAGAGCATCCCCGTGGAAAAGAAATGCAAAAAAGCAAAATGGCTGTCTGGGGAGGCCTTACAAATAGCTGTGAAAAGAAGAGAGGTGAAAAGCAAAGGAGAAAAGGAAAGATATAAGCATGTGAATGCAGAGTTCCAAAGAATAGCAAGAAGAAATAAGAAAGCCTTCTTCAGCGATCAGTGCAAAGAAATAGAGGAGAAAAACAGAATGCGAAAGACTAGAGATCTCTTCAAGAAAATTAGAGATACCCAGGGAAGATTTCATGCAAAGATGGGCTCGATAAAGGACAGAAATGGTATGGACCTAACAGAAGCAGAAGATATTAAGAAGAGGTGGCAAGAATACATGGAAGAACTGTACAAAAAAGATCTTCACGACCCAGATAATCATGATGATGTGATCACTAATCTAGAGCCAGACATCTTGGAATGTGAAGTCAAGTGGGCCTTAGAAAGCATCACTACGAACAAAGCTAGTGGAGGTGATGGAATTCCAGTTGAGGTATTGCAAATCCTGAAAGATGATGCTGTGAAAGTGCTGCACTCAATGTGCTAGCAAATTTGGAAAACTCAGCAGTGGCCCTAGGACTGGAAAAGGTCAGTTTTCATTCCAATCCCAAAGAAAGGCAATGCCAAAGAATGCTCAAACTACCGCACAATTGCACTCATCGCACATGCTAACTAAAGTAATGTTCAAAATTCTCCAAGCCAGGCTTCAGCAATATGTGAACCGTGAACTCCCTGATGTTCAAGCTGGTTTGAGAAAAGGCAGAGGAACCAGAGATCCAATTGCCAACATCCACTGGATCATCAAAAAAGCAAGAGAGTTCCAGAAAAACATCTATTTCTGCTTTATTGACTATGCCAAAGCCTTAGACTGTGTGGATCACAATAAACTGTGGAAAATTCTGAAAGAGATGGGAATACCAGACCACCTGACCTGCCTCTTGAGAAATCTGTATGCAGGTCAGGAAGCAACAGTTAGAACTGGACATGGAACAACAGACTGGTTCCAAATAGGAAAAGGAGTACATCAAGGCTGTATATTGTCACCCTGCTTATTTAACTTATATGCAGAGTACATCATGAGAAACGCTGGGCTGGAAGAAGCACAAGCTGGAATCAAGATTGCCGGGAGAAATATCAATAACCTCAGATATGCAGATGACACCACCCTTATGGCAGAAAGTGAAGAGGAACTAAAAAGCCTCTTGATGAAAGTGAAAGAGGAGAGTGAAAAAGTTGGCTTAAAGCTCAACATTCAGAAAACGAAGATCATGGCATCTGGTCCCATCACTTCATGGGAAATAGATGGGGAAACAGTGGAAACAGTGTCAGACTTTATTTTTGGGGGCTCCAAAATCACTGCAGATGGTGACTGCAGCCATGAAATTAAAAGACGCTTACTCCTTGGAAGAAAAGTTATGACCAACCTAGATAGCATATTCAAAAGCAGAGACATTACTTTGCCGACTAAGGTCCGTCTAGTCAAGGCTATGGTTTTTCCTGTGGTCATGTATGGATGTGAGAGTTGGACTGTGAAGAAGGCTGAGCGCCGAAGAATTGATGCTTTTGAACTGTGGTGTTGGAGAAGACTCTTGAGAGTCCCTTGGACTGCAAGGAGATCCAACCAGTCCATTCTGAAGGAGATCAGCCCTGGGATTTCTTTGGAAGCACTGATGCTAAAGCTGAAGCGCCAGTACTTTGTCCACCTCATGCGAAGAGTTGACTCATTGGAAAAGAGTCTGATGCTTGGAGAGATTGGGGGCAGGAGGAGAAGGGGACGACCCAGGATGAGATGGCTGGATGGCATCATGGACTTGATGGACATGAGTGTGAGTGAACTCCGGGAGATGGTGATGGACAGGGAGGCCTAGAGTGCTGCGATTCATGGGGTCGCAAAGTGTCGGACACAACTGAGCGACTGAACTGAACTGAACTGATAGGACAGTTGTAGAAACCACTGCAATAAAGTTTTACAGTAGAAGAGAGAGATTGCGCCCAACTCAATACAACAAAGAAAAGTGGGAACTACAGTCAAAGAGCAAGTTGGGAATCAGTGATAGAAATTACTAAGAGAAAGCATCAGAGATAAAGGGGGATTCTGATGGTAGACCAGAGTGACCAGACTTCATATGTGGGGTGGTGAAGTATGAGGAATCTGAATGAGTATGGAGGGAGGTCAGACATGGAAGATAGGGGGGTTCTAGCTAAACCAACTTCACAAGATTCTTGCTGAAATTGGACAATGGAAAGACAAACACAGAAGCCTAAAAGTGAGGGTCTACTTGGGAAGAGAATTCAGAATTCTGATCTGATCAGAGATTGGTCAAGGAGAGAATCTTTGTCACCTCTCCCCCTCTGCCCTCTTTTTCTCTGCTTTCCCTCCTGCCTCTATTCCTTCCTGCAAAGCATTTACTGAATTCCTACCATCTATCTAGTGCCCCATTGAGTACGGAAACTGGAAAGATGTATAAGAAAGTGTTCTGTCCTTTATGGAACTCCTGGTCTTGGATTAGAGAGAAACAAACACAATACAATTGGAAAGATGTTATAATGGAGTTCTACAAACTTCTATAGGAACATTCCACCTTTGTTTGGTGTAGGTACAGGGAGGATACTTTAGCTGAATTTGGAAGAGTGGGAACAAGATGTCTTCAGGCAGAGACTGGAGGAAAGGCATTCTGAACAAAGGGACAGTAGGTGTGAAAGCCCATGGTGTGAACTAACAGGTGTGTTAGGAGAATTGCCCTGGTAGTTCCAAGAATAGGAGGGTTTTCTTGAGGGAGAAAAGATAATGGAGAAGGGTTACTGTTTAGCACTGGCTGGTGAAAAAAATTCTTTGGGGAAATGTCAGGTAGCATGTTGTCCACCTTAATTCACTTTGGTCCAAGGTCTGTTTGGTTTCCCATTTCTCAGCTTCTCAAGTTCTAGTTTCTTAGCATTTATAGAAGCATTCAGCTTCAGACTTTTCCAAGCCCACTCTTCCTGCTCACCCTTGTATTTACTGTGTTCCAGACACACAGCCCTCCTCCCTTTTCTTGTCTGTAGACTCATGCTTGTCTCACAGCCTTTGCTTTTGCTATTTCCTTTGCTTAGAACTCCCAGATCTTGACATGGTTGCCTCCTTCTTCTCATCCAGGTCTCTAGTCAAAAAATGCCTTCCCAACCACTCCATCTGCAGTACCCTCCCCCCATCTAGTTACCCTCCCCAAACTCAGCTTGTAAAACTTCCTCTATGGCCTTCACTATTGTGTCAGTTGATCTTGGTTGCTTGCTCATGTTTACTGTCCATCTTCCTCTTCTAGAATGGAAACTCTGTGAGGGCAGGCTTTTCTTACTTTCCTGTCAAATTCCCAGAGTTCAGCCAGTGCAAGGCCCTCAATAAGTGTTCAAGATTGCACCCATCAGGGACCAGAATATTCACACCCTCCACCCCCATTCCCAGAGCAAGGTATCTCAAAAGGAAGATCAGAATTGTTATTGATGAGCATGGGAAGAAGACAAAAAGAAATTGAGAGCCCTAAGGAGTACCATGGCTCAGCGAGGTTGATGAAATGCCCCTGCACTACAATAGCGAGCTTGTCCACCTACACCCAGCATGCAGGAGTCTCCCAGATCGTACGTGTTCCTCCCTCCAGGCAATGCTGGAGGCTCGGCTGCCTCTCTGCCCTGATTTTCCAGTTTGCCACATCCTGCTTCCTGGTAGATTTTCTCTTTGGTGTTGTCAATTTTATAGTCACACTGCTGCAACTGTGGAAGCAGAAGATGCCTCATCTTCACACTCTGAGGATTCAGGTCAAGTGCACAAGGTCATCTCTAGAGTGAGAGGAAAACATGTTTCATGGACCCAAGGCTATCAAAGAGTTAGAGGAGGTGCAAGACTGGAATGAGGAGGGAAATCCAAGAGCAACTATAACCCTGAGCCATTTGGCAGATTTGTTAGTTTGGTTTTTTCCCTAACTAAACTTGAGGGTTTTAGAAGTGTCTTTTTTGTATATTTCAAAGCTAAATAAATTCTACTAATGAAAGCATCTTCCAAACACTATTTTCCTTGGTTCCAAAAGAAATCGATTCAAAAAAAATCTTTTAAAAAAAAGGAAAAAAGCAAATAATCTGAGGAATGTGTTTATTTTATCTTGCTTCCAAGGAAAGAAGACTTTGTATCCACTAAGAACAGTCGTCTTTCTGGGCCTGGAGTGTTCATGAGCAAATCCTGTAGCTAAAGGCAAATTTCCATTTCAGCCTCCTAGACAGCCTTAATTACCTGGCAGAAATTGTGGAAGGTGATGCCAAGTGGTATTTGAACCTGTCATTTTCTCTTACTGTTTTGGGGACTCAGATATTTTCTACTCTAATGTGGCAAAATATTCAATCAGCTTAAATTATGCATGCACTCCAGATCAAGCCAGCTAGATGTCAGGAGCAATTCAATATTTTTTTGAACTTGGGAGACTGAAAGCCAGCAAGATAAAAGTTTAGAAGAGCTAGATACAAATTAACTTTGCAATATGGGGAAAAACAAGCACGGAAGTGAGAAAACTTTTTCTCCTTGGCTAGACCAATTTCTGGGCTCACTAGACAACTTTCATTAGTAACATTCTAGTATTTTATATTTGTCACCCGCTTTGTGATTGTGACAATATCACCACTTCTCTGTGTCATTGCATTCATTTTTCAGGGGAGGAAACTTTGGCAGAGTCAAATTGTCTCTCTAGATGGATCCGGCACTTCTGGTTACCATAACTGGTATAATTGATTAATTCTGGGAATTCAAAAATCATCTTCTATGTGACAGAAACTTAGCTAGGGTGAAATGTGGGTATGGCCTGCAAGCCATTCTTAAACTTGATTTGTAGTGAAGTCACTCTGATTCAAAGTAGACCGCGATAATGGTCAGGGAAATGTGCAAACCGAAGGCTCATGGTAGGAGTCTGGGGAAAGGTGATTAATTGCAAGTCAAGGATCCAAAGAGAAGTCAGAGATTGTTAACAATCTGTTAGGTAAATATAGATAGGCAGATATTTTAGACAGAATAAACAGCTTGAGCAAAGGCATTTTTGTTGTTGCTGTTCAATTGCTCAGTCATGTCTGACTCTTTTGGGACCCTGTGGGCTGTAGCCCACTAGGTTCCTCCATAGATGGGATTTTCCAAGAAAGAATACTGGAGTGGGTTGCCATTTTTTACTTCAGGAGATCTTCTCAACCAAGGGATCAAACTCACATCTCCTACACTGCAGGTGAATTCTTTACTGCTGAGCCACCAGGGAGCAAAGGTATGGCACTGTACAAAATCAGGTGCACTGTGGCACCAGAGGGTAAACCAGTGTGGTGAGACTGGGGGAGGAGGTGCTGAACGAAAGAAGGAGAGATGAGCAGAAGACAATAAGCCTTAGAAAGGACTAGGGCAGACTTGGGGGTCAACTGAGAGAGTCGATCAGTATCTAACAGGTGACAGAAAGCCACCCAAAGCTTCTGAGAAAGGTGTGACAGAACTGTTTTTGGAAGATAATTTTAGCTTCATTGTCACAGGGGCCTGGGCCGTGGGAAGTGGCTGTCAGAATGGCATGGAACACTGACATTCTCTACCTCGGATCCCTGTGTTTGGCCATCCTGTTAGGTGGGGGTTGCTAGGGACAGAGATGCAAATCACATTGTCTTGTTTCAAGGAATTCACAGTGGACTAAGGCCATGTATAATCTGTCTTTCTTTCACGGACTTCTGCTCACATTGCCAACAATTGTGTCCTGACAGCTAATAACTAATCCTTAGAGAAAAAGTGAAAAATTCTGATGGTCATCCAGAATTGGAATTTCTGGATAGTTTGATATTTTGGAAAGCACCCAAAAGAAAAAATGATTATTCTTTGTATTCAAATATTTGCTAAAAACAAACACCAAAACCCATTTTTTAAAAAAGGGGATATCATTTTTATCTCCAGTAATTTGGATTCAGAGAATCTAGGTTCTGATCCTGTGGTTTATCTGCTCTAGACTTCATTTTCCTTATTTGTAAGTGATAATCTATAGTCTTTCCTCTTCAAATGAGATGATGAATATTAAAGTATTGTGTGGGGAAAAAAAGTGAATTTCAACTGCTAAAAGAGTCTTTAATGTCTGAGCTAACATGGAGAACTGAATTTTTTAAAATTCAGTCTGTTTTTAGTATTAAATAATGTCAAACAACCAAAGAGTGAGCATGTACGCTTGCATGCACATGTCTGTGCAACATGACACTGGAGAACCAATTTACAGACTGTTCATGCTTCATCCAAATATTTTGTACATTAAAGAAAAAAAATCAGATGGAGAATTCCAGAAAACAAAATATGAGTTTATCAAAATTCATATTCATATCAATCAGCAAGCCTAAAAAACACATTAAAAAATGAAATATAGTTGGTTTACAATGTTTTACATGTACAGCAAAGTACATACATTTAACTGAATCCATATATTCTTTTTCAGATCCTTTTCTATTATCGGTTGTTACAAGATATTGAACATAGTTTCCTGTGCTACAGAGTAGGTCCTTGCTACCTATTTTATATATAGTAGTGAATATATGTTAATTGCAATACCTAATTTATCCCTCCCCTACTTCCTCTTTGGTAACCATAAGTTTGTTTTCTATTTCTGTGAGTCTATTTATGTTCTGAAAATAAGTTCACTTGTATCATTTGTTTAGATTCCACATATAAGTGATATCGTATAAAATTCGTCGTCCTCTGTCTGACTTAACTCCCTTAATATGATAATCTCTAGCTCCATCCACATTGCTGTCAGTGGTATTATTTCATTGCTTTTTACGGCTGAGCAGTATTCCACTGTGTATGTATACCACACCTTCTTTACCCATTCATCTGTGGATGGTCATTTAGGTTTCTTCCACGTCTTGACTATTTAAATAGTGCTTCTATGACTGTTAGAATGCATGTATCTTTTAAAATTAGAATTCTCATCTTTTCTGGGTATATAGCCAGGAGTGAGATTGTTGGATCATTTGCTGTTGTGCAGTTGCCAAGCCGCGTCTTACTCTTTGTGACCCCATGAACTACAGCACGCCATGCTTCCCTGTCCCTTGCCATCACCTAGAGTTTGTACAAACTCATATACATTCAGTCCTTTAAGTTTCTAAAAGAAAAACTTGCGATAAACTTGTCATTGAAATAATTCTTGCCACCATTGATATGCATTTCTCTCTCTTTCTTTGGTATTTATACTGTGTTTGCCTTAAAATTTATTGGAAATTCTCTGGTCTAACTTGAGGCCACTTTTATGCAAAGATTCCATGTGGACTCAAAAATGATGTGCATTGTCCTACTGCTGAATGCTGTATGTATGTATTTAGGTGCTTGCATGTTTATAATTATTTCCTTAGAGAATTACAGCTTTACCAATGTTTATTAACTAACCTTCCTTATCTCTAGTAACACTTTTAACACCAAGTCTACCCTGTTTGATTTTTCCCTAGAATGTCTTTGTCCATCAGTTTCTCTTAACATTTCTCTGCCTTTATGCTTTAGTTTTATCTTTTACCATATAGGCTGAGTTTGTTTCTAAAGCCATCTAAAAACCCCATATTAAGAACAGGTGGCAAGAATACATAGAGGAACTGTACAAAAAAGATCTTTACGACCAAGATAATCACGATGGTGTGATCACCTACGTAAAGCCAGACATCCTGGAATGCAAAGTCAAGTGGGCTTTGGGGAAGCATCACTATGAACAAAGTTAGTTGAGGTGATGGAATTCCAGTTGAGCTATCTCAAATCCTGAGAGATGATGCTGTGAAAGTGCTGCACTCAATATGCCAGCAAATTTGGAAAACTCAGCAGTGGCCGCAGGACTGGAAAAGGTCAGTTTTCATTCCAATCCCAAAGAAAGGCAATGCCAAGGAATGCTCAAACTACCACACAATTGCACTCATCTCACATGCTAGTAAAGTAATGTGCAAAATTCTCCAAGCCAGGCTTCAGCAATACGTGAACCGTGAACTTCCAGATGTTCAAGCTGGTTTGAGAAAAGGCAGAGGAACCAGAGATCAAATTGCCAACATCTGCTGGATCATTGAAAAAGCAAGAGAGTTCCAGAAAAATATCTATTTCTGCTTTATTGACTATGCCAAAGCCTTTGGCTGTGTGGATCACAATAAACTGTGGAAAATTCTGAAAGAAATGGGAATACCAGACCATCTGACCTGCCTCTTGAGAAACCTGTATGCAGGTCAAGAAACACCAGTTAGAACTGGACATGGAAGAACAGACTGGTTCCAAATAGGAAAAGGAGTATGTCAAGGCTGTATATTGTCAACTTGCTTTTTAACTTATATGCAGAGTACATCATGAGAAATGCTAGGCTGGAGGAAGCACAAGCTGGAATCAGGATTGCTGAGAGAAGTATCAATAACCTCAGATATGCAGGTGACACCACCCTTATGGCAGAAAGTGAAGAACTAAAGAGCCTCTTGATCAAACTGAAAGAGGAGAGTGAAAAAGTTGGCTTAAAGCTCAACATTCAGAAAATTGACATCATGGCATCTGGTCCCATCACTTCATGGCAAATAGATGGAGAAACAATAGAAACAGTGACAGACTTTATTTTACCTAGACAGCATATTCAAAAGCAGAGACATTACTTTGCCAGCAATGGTCCATCTAGTCAAGGCTATGGTTTTTCCAGTAGTCATGTATGGATGTGAGAGTTGGACTCCAAAGAAAGCTTCAGTTCAGTTCAGTTCAGTCACTCAGTCGTGTCCGACTCTCTGTGAGCCCATGAATCGCAGCACGCCAGGCCTCCCCGTCCATCACCAACTCCTGGAGTTCACTCAGACTTGTGTCCATCGAGTCAGTAATGCCATCCAGCCATCTCATCCTCTGTCGTCCCCTTCTCCTCCTGCTCCCAATCCCTCCCACCATCAGAGTCTTTTCCAATGAGTCAACTCTTCGCATGAGGTGGCCAAAGTACTGGAGTTTCAGCTTTAGCATCATTCCTTCCAAAGAAACCCCAGGGCTGATCTCCTACAGAATGGACTGGTTGGATCTCCTTGCAGTCCAAGCTTAGCACCAAAGAATTGATGCTTTTGAACTGTGGTGTTAGAGAAGACTCTTGAGAGTCCCTTGGACTGCAAGGAGATCCAACCAGTCCATCCTAAAGGAGATCAATCCTGAGTGTTCATTGGAAGGACTGATGTTGAAGCTGAAACTCCAATACTTTGGCCACCTGATGCAAAGTTCTGACTCATTTGAAAAGACCCTGATGCTGGGAAAGATTGAAGGCAGGAGAAGAAGAGGATGACAGAGGATGAGATGGTTGGATGCCATCACTGACTCAGTGGACATGAGTTTGAGTAAACACCAAGAGCTGGTGGTGGACAGGGAGGCCTGGCATGCTGTGGTCCATGGGGTCGTGAAAAGTTGGACAGGACTGAGTGACTGAACTGAACTGAATTGAAAAGCCCCATATTCGTTTAGTTCAACCACATTGAGATAAATGATATGTTTGAGACCATTTCTTTTATCTCAATTTTTTTTTCCATTTTTGCACTTCTCCGATGTTCCCTGTAATTCCCTTTTCTTTCCATCTTTTGGATCAACTCTGCTGCCCACTCAGGAGGTTCTCAAGAAGGAGAAACAGGTCTCCTCCTCAAGAACCCCAGACCCCTTTCTCTTTCTCAGGGACTCCAGACTTCTTATCAACCTACCTAAGAAGTGACTCTCTCACAGTCACTGGACCTTAAAAGGTTGGGAAGAACCCCTGCAGAAGGAAATGGCAACTCACTCCTGTATTCTTGCCTAGAGAATCCCATGGACAGAGGAGCTTGATGGGCTACAGTCCACGGGGTTGCAAAGAGTCAGACATGAGCGAATGACTAACACATAGTGTGCTACTCACACCCCACTCAATTTTTTTCCTTCCACCAGTTTGTAAGTTTTTTGGAAGTTCCACTTTTGGGGCTATCTTTACTTACTTCACACCCATTTAACTAAACAACATCCAAAGCAAACTGGATGTTTATCCTCCTTCTCAAAACAAAATAAAATTAAAATGCTTTAGGAAATTACTACTTTCACCCTACACATCATTGTCTTCCAAGATTTAAATTTTATCTTTATTTTTTAACACCACAAATTCAATTTTATTATTAATCTCTTTTACAGTCAGTATCTGCCTAGTTTTACCAAGTCTACACACAAGATTACACTGTTCTCATTTGAAATTTTTAGTTCTTGGATTTTCCTTCTGGAATTCTTTCCTTTTTCTGAAGAACATCACCCAGATATTCTTTAGTAAGAGTTTGTTGGAAGTGAAATTTTTTTTTTTCTGTCTGAAAATGTCTCTAATTTACTGTTATTCTTGATAGATGATTTCACTACATATGCAATACTATCTTGATAATTATTTTCTCTTAGCACTTTAAAGATATGTCTTCTAGCTTTGACTGTTGTAGTTGAGAAGTAAATTATCAATTGTGTAGATTTTTATCTCAGCTATTTTTAATTTTGTGTTCAGAGTTCTACACTTCCTCTACAGTGTGCCTTAGTGTGAATTTCCCTTCCTTTATTCTGCTTGGGATTCACTGGGCATTCTGAACCTGAGTGTTGGTGTCTTTCATCAGTTGCATAAGCTCCTCAAGTGTTTTCACTCTTCCATTCTCTCCTTCTGAAATTCTGATGAGCAAATTAGAGATTTGTACTCTATCTTCATGCCCAAATTTTTTTGAACCTGTCCATCTTTTTTTGTCATTCTATTCTTTTTTTCATATGGTTTCTTCTACTATATCTTAGAGTTCAATAACTCTTCTTTCTGCTGTGTCTAATATACTGTTTAACCCATTCATTAATCTTCTAATGTTATTCTATATGTTTTTTAAAATAAATAAACATTCTATAGTTAGATTATGGTTTCAGTGTGTCTGCCCTCTGATGCCCTCTTGCAACACCTACCATCTTACTTGGGTTTCTCTTACCTTGGGCGTGGGGTATCTCTTCACATCTGCTCCAGCAAAGCACAGCCACTGCTCCTTACCTTGGACGAGGGGTATCTCCCTACCGCTGCCGTTCCTGACCTTCAACGTGGGATAGCTCCTCTAGGCCCTCCTGTGCCTGCGCAGCCACTGCTCCTCGGCTTGCTCCTCCCGGCCTCCGGCCCTGGCCTTGAGTGTGGGTGGCTCCTCCCAGCTGCCACCCCTGGCCTCAGGCTTGGGGTGGCTCCTCAGGGTCACCGCCCCTGGCCTCGGGCACGAGGTGGCTTCTCCCAGCCGCCACTGACCTTGGACGTGGGGTAGCTCCTCCCAGCCGCTACTGACCTCCGACGCAGGGTAGCTCCTCTCGGCCGTTCCTGTGCCGTCGCAGCCTGGCAGTCTAGGCTGCTGCTCCTGACCTGGGACGTGGGGTAGCTCCTTTCCGCCGTTCTTAGTGCGCCGGCTTGCCACCGCCGCCTGCTGAGAGCAAAAAAGTTGGCTTAAAGCTCAACATTCAGAAAACGAAGATCATGGCATCCGGTCCCATCACTTCATGGGAAATAGATGGGGAAACAGTGGAAACAGTGTCAGACTTTATCTTTTTGGGCTCCAAAATCACTGCAGATGGTGATTGCAGCCATGAAATTAAAAGACACTTACTCCTTGGAAGAAAAGTTATGACCAACCTAGATAGTATATTCAAAAGCAGAGACATTACTTTGCTGACTAAGGTCTGTCTAGTCAAGGCTATGGTTTTTCCTGTGGTCATGTATGGATGTGAGAGTTGGACTGTGAAGAAGGCTGAGTGCCAAAGAATTGATGCTTTTGAACTGTGGTATTGGAGAAGACTCTTGAGAGTCCACTGGACTGCAAGGAGATCCAACCAGTCCATTCTGAAGGAGATCAGCCCTGGGATTTCTTTGGAAGGAATGATGCTAAAGCTGAAACTCCAGTACTTTGGCCACCTCGTGTGAAGAGTTGACTCATTGGAAAAGACTCTGATGCTGGGAGGGATTGGGGGCAGGAGGAGAAGGGGATGACCGAGGATGAGATGGCTGGATGGCATCACAGACTCGATGGACATGAGTCTGAGTGAACTCCAGGAGATGGTGATGGACAGGGAGGCCTGGCGTGCTGTGATTCATGGGGTCGCAAAGAGTCGGACACGACTGAGCGACTGAACTGAACTGATAGTTAGATTTTCCTTCAATTCTGCTTGGTCAGATTTTACTGTCTTTGTTTATCTGGTCTGGTTTGGTAGATCAGAGGAGGCTCTGGCAAAAGCCAGATTGTGATGAGGGTTGGTTGGTGGAATCATGAGTACAGAAAATAGTCACTTGAGGTCAGGATCATGAGTACAGAAAAATAAGCAGAGCCTAGCATAGAGGCCCATATTCAGTAGCAAGCACTAAAGGGGAGAAATTAAGTGACAAAATTCACAGTGCTGTACTTTATACTCTAGTTGCTCAAAGTGTGGTGATGTCCCAGACCCACTGGCTCAAAACCTGCATGTTAACAAGGTCCCCAGGGAATCTGCTGCTGCTGCTGAAAAGGGCTCAGTCTTGACTGTTTGTGACCCTATGCGCTGTAGCCCACCAAGGCTCCTCTGTCCATGGTCTTCTCCAGGCAAGAATACTGGAACAGGTTACTATTTCTTTCTCCAGGGGATCTTCCCAACCCAGAGATGGAACCTGGGTCTCTTACATCTGCTGCATTGGCAGGCGGATTCTTTACTACGAGCACTACCTGGGAAGCCCATGACTGCTATTGAGATGCTCCCATAGAGTAACCAACTATCTTGATTTACTCCAGACTGAACTGGGGTGCGGGGAGATTGTCCCCATCAGTGCTAAAACTAGATTGTCTCAGGCAAAAAGGAGTTCTGGTCACCCTAGAACCACTATGTTAAATGGTCCCAGCTAGTTTCCTCAGGAGTCCAGTGCATGGGTTAAGGGAGAACTGTATGTGAAAATGTAAAGGAATCTATTCCTGGAGGTCCAAATGGGGAATCAAGAAGGAGAAAGTGTTTCCCTATTTATAGAAGAGAGTTTTGGATATGGAAGGTAAGCGGGGAGGCAAGGGCAGAGCCCCAGGTGGTAGTCCTGGAGAGAGCAGCTTTCTCAAGCATCTGTGTCACCAGGGTGTTACCCCTGGCTACACTGTGGAAAGCCCAAGTGGCACCAGGACATGGTGGGTGCGGAACCACAACAGGCAACCGGCAGTGGTGTAGGGCTTCAGTCCCTGGTCTGGAGAACAACAGGAACACCTGTGTGGAGCAGAGGGGTCAGAGGTTCAGAGGTAGTCAGCAAGGAGGCCATTCGTACAGACCAATGGATGACCCAGAGAAGGTAGAGAGGTAGCATTCAGAGCAGAAATATTTGGAGGAACAGAGGGCATGTGACTGATAGGTGAAATTTGACATCCCACTTCTGGTTACTAGAAGGCTGTCATATCAGAGAAGGGCTGAGTACTTGCCACAGGAAAGGTAGGCTTTCAGGACTTCACTTGGGTTGCAAAGTCAACCATGAAGGAGGGGATTGTTACCCAGATTTTCTACCACCCAGAAGTCACCATTGGGAATAAGATGTGGTTATACCTTCCATCTGTTCTCTCAAATGTAATATTTCTGCTGAAAAAGCTGGGTGGTTTTTTAAGCACAAATACAAGTTAAAAATTAGTCTTTGTTCTCCCTGTTGAAAATAAAAATTTACCTCCCTTCCTTTTTTTTAGAGCATTGACCTCAGAAAACTTGTGAGTACTTTTTTTTTATCACTCTGACATGCACCTTTCATCAGTTTTATGACCCAGGGATATCTTTCTGGAAACCATCTTTTTGAAATGTAAACATCAAGGGAGGGAGCGCTCTGATTACCCAGTTCCCATCGGAGAGTAAGAGCCTAATTTCAGTAGGTGCTTTGCTCCAATTTACAAAACCACCTCTTGTCATAAAGAGATAAGAAATTGGTTTCTCTTCCATATAAACCAGTTAGCTAACACGGGTGGTCTCCCCAGTTCCCATGGTAAAGTTAGGATGAACTATGTATGATACAAGGTGCTATTAAGAGCTCTTACTTGAGGATTAGTGATTGTTTATCCCTGTGTCTAATGACTTGTATCTGCCTGGTTCTATAAGGCAGTGTGAATCCTTTCTGCCTTTGAAATCACAGGGCAAATTGCCTGTGATACACATAACATGGTTTAATGCTTTTTCAACAATGAAAATGTTTTCCTTCTTTTTTACTTTTGTGGAAAGACTTTCTGGACTAGGAAGAGGATTTGTTTATTATTCTATTTTCCCAACAGTTTTCAGTAGAATGATACCTAACTAAAACTCTTAAACATGTCTGGACTTGTTGGTTTCCTCCACTGAGCTCCAATGTCCTGGGACTACCTCCTCAACAGTAATGCCCTATGTTATCAACTCACCCACCCTCTAGGGGCATAAGCATTCTTCCTGAGATGCCATGGGGATGACAGAGGATGAGATAGTTGGATGGCATCACCAACTCAATGGACATGAGCTTGAGTAAGCTCTGGGAGTTGGTGATGGACAGGGAAGCCTGGCGTGCTACAGTCCATGGAGTTGCAAAGAGTCAGACACGACTGAGTGCTGAAACTGAACTGAACTGAGATGCCATTCACAGGCTATGGCCAAGGTGGAGTTTGAGCTGATATATGGATTAGATCCCATCACTTATGTACACAAGTTTATTCAACAAAAGATGCACTGTCTCATGTGTGTTAAAACGGTTCATCCAGTCTGCAGTCTACAGATTTGCTAATTCTTAATCCTAAGGTTTTTTTTTTTTTTTTGCTATTTAACAAAGACAGTGTTTCTAAATATTTGTATCCATGTGGTCTATGTGAGTAATATGAGTTAAATATTTCCATCAGCTCTATTTTTTTACATTTATATAGTGATTTTTCCTTTTATCAAATTTATTTCCATGAATTATCTCATTTGAGTTTTGCAGACATCCTGTAGTCAGGGTGGTGCTATTTTCCCTATAGGCATGTTCTCAGTTGTGTCCAACTCTTTCAGACCCCATGGATTGTAACCCACCAGACTCCTGTGTTCATGGAATTTCCAGGCAAGAACACTGGAGTGGGTTGCTAGTTCGTCCTCCAGGGGATCTTCCCACCCTGAGGATTGAACTCACTTCTCTTGTGTCTCCTGCATCGGTAGGTGGATTCTTTACTGCGCCACCTGAAGCCCATTATCCCTATATGCCAAATAGATATACAGTTTCAAGGAGAATTGCTTTCTCACAGATAAGCAGTGAGTTCAAAAGTCCATCGTGCAGGTCTCCTGACTTTGGTTTCGGGGCTCATTCCACATAGGCCACAACACCTAAGTTTTCAAGCGTGTTTCAGGAGAAATTCTTTAAAAGCTGGAAGCAGCTCACTAATGAATGTGTGTGTGTCTGGATAACGACAGATCAGAAGAATGGAAATCCCAGGGCACTGGAGCTGTTGACAAGATGAAGCTCTGCTATGCTGGCAAGCAGTGATACTTTCTCAGGCTTTTCACCAGCAGTGAGATAGGATCCAAGGTGACACTTCTATGTTTCTTTTATCTTGGCTGAGACCTTGGGAAGAAGTTAGAAAGCTGGAAGATTTGTTATTCGAAGCAGAGACTTTTCTCAAGAATCTGGCATCCAACTTTGTTTCGATAAGCTTTCAGGAAATTAATAGACTGCATTGCAGCCTTGGAAGCTGAGCTGGTAGCAGCTATTGGATATTTAGTCTGTTGATTAAAAACACTACTGTTTGAAACCTTTTGCAAATTAAGACTTTTGTCTTAATGTTTGTTTCTGCTCTGCTGAAGGAAACGTATTTGCCTTTTCAGCTAGAACTAATTAACCACACCTGAGAAAATTGCCATCCATGATCATGATCTGCCCGCTTCTGTGAACTGTCTTTCAGAACTTTCTGTTTTTAGTTAACTTTTTACCTGGGAAAACTCAAAGAACTTTTACATTGCATGGAAGACCAAGATGTGCAAGAACACCTTTCCTCTTTTTGTGTCCTAATTCATACATTGGGCTGTTGTATTGTGTTCTGCTGATCATCTATCCCAGAGCTTTGGTAAAATTGCTTCTCTAGAGAGATGAGGGGTTGGGGTCTCACTGCACTGGACAGATATGGTGGGCAGAATTGATCCTCTGAATCAAGGAGGTTTGTTTTTCCTCACTAAAAAACTGTCCTAGAACTGAACCTTAAAATGAGAACTGACAGAGTTGGATGGTCCAAGGTTGTCATAAAAATTTAAACAAGAAAAAAATAAACTGAATTTAAAAAAAGAAGAAGAAAGGAAAAAACTGATGTGCATCCTAAAAATAAAGGCTGTTTTGGCTCGCTGAGTACTTTCTGAGTGCAGGATCTGGATTCTATTTATCTCTGTATGCCCATTCCTGTTCCTGGCACATGGTAAACCTCAATGTGTTCCCTGTTGAATGTTTACTGACCTGGGAACGTGTTCATAGAAGCTGTTGGATGACCAAGCAGAGAGAGGAAAGAGAGAGAGAGAGAGAGCGTGCGCGCACTCCTTTGCCAGATTAGAACCACTGTAAGCTTCTTAGAAAAATGCACTGGAATTTCATTCACATTTTGACTGCGACTTTACAGAGTGAGTGGTTTGATGGTAACCGGAGGATCAGAATGAGGGAATACACAAAGCAGCAGATCTTAGGGGTAGGATGGAAGCTACTAATATTGATGGTCCCGCCAACTTGCAAAAATTTCTAAAAACTTTTGCTTAGAGACCCTGGAGGTAAGGCTGTCTATTTTAGAAATGATGGCTATTCGTATCCTCATGTGAAAACTTGGAGACCTTCTGCCTATTTATTCTTTTAGCCAGTTTGATCAGGTAACTGTGCTAAAAATGCAAGACTCCCTGGATTGCACAAGAGGCTTTGCTCAGGGAAATACTTGGTATTTCCTGGCAAAGCTGCCTAGACCCCTCTCCAGCAGCCCTGACAGTTTGTGACTTTGGGTCTCACAGAGGTAGCCCATAAGAATGCACGGAATGCAAGGGAACCCATGAGTACCTATGAAAACAATGTACCTATTCATAATTAAGGGCTTGAGCAGCCCTTTAGGTGGCAGGTCCTGGGGGAGGAGAGGGATCAGAGAAATGGGCAAGAAGCCTAGCTTGGGGTATAAGAGAGGGAATATAATAAACACAAGACATGGCAGCAAGCAAAGAGTGCCATGAGAAATACACAAGCAAAATTACTGTGAAATGGTAGCAGAGGGAGTGTGTACTTTCTGAGGACTCTTAGAGGATGTCATATTTTAGATATGCTTTAAATGACGGGTAAAATTTGGACAAGCAGCTTTGGGAGGGAGAAGCAAGGAGATTCCAGATGGAAGAAAGAGACAGTGAAATTGTTCAAGTGGGAAAGCACTGACTGCGCTACGGATAACCAAGTGGTTCCATTTGACTGGAACATATGTATGATGAGAGAGGTTATTTGAGATAAAGGTTATAGAGGATTTTAAACACCAGATGAAGGCAGTTAGGCCTTATTTGAAGTCAAAAGGAAAGGTATATATGGGAACAGTAGTGTGTCAGCATTTTTATCCATAGGTAGATTATTGGCATTTCTAAGGAGCTCATAGCACTTTACCACTCAGATTTTCACCAGCCTCTCTGATTCTTAGCAAAGAGCAGAGACTGTGATTAAACATTTCTTATTTCAGATATAAAAGTAGCAAGAAATATTTGAGCATGGAATACTAGATCCCAGTTAATTATCAGAGCAGACCTTAGGAATCAAACTTATCAGCCCCCTTTCAAATTATATCCTGTTCTTAAGGGAAGGGTAGCACTGTTTATCAGATATCCAGGCCATACAAACAACCAGTCTGTTCCTAGAGTAACATTAGCATTAAAATTCAAATCTGATGTCTGACCATTTTTAGGGCAAGGTTTTGGGCAATGGAACTGAGGCAGCCTGTCCTAGGACCATGGTAGTGAAACTGGAGAAGAAGAAGTAACTTTAAAAGAGAGTTTGAGGATAGACTCGATAAAACTTGGGGACTAAAGTGATAGGAATGGAGTGTCAGGGGTAGATATCAGTTCAAGTCCTCCAGGAAGCAAATGCAAGAAAGAGAAGTGCAAGAGATGTATTGAGGGGAATGCCTATAAAAATAAAATAAACAGGAGAGCAGAAGTGGGTAGGAAAAGACTTCAGACCTTGATGCATGTCCAATATCCATGACAGACAAGAGAAAAGGAGGATAATTATAAAGAACAGCCTCAGATTTTGGTGAAACTTGGAGAATATTTTGGCCAAGCCATGGACAGGTCTATTCCCAGGATTGGCAAGTGAAAATCCCTCATTGGGAAGAAATGGTGAGGCTCATTCACTGACGGGGAGCTGCCAGAGAATGGATTTAGCTCAGATGCTGCGAGGGATCATAAACCAGTGCAGCTGCCTCTAATTCTTGCAGCAGGCTGTCTCTTCAGGGGAGATCTGAAAGTCTCTCTTCCACGGCTGTCACGTGGAATAAGGGAGGAGAGGAGTCAAATACGAATCTAAGGCTCCTGGATAGGTGGCTAGACATTTCCTGATATTATGAACACGGTTTAGAGAAATGGACTGTGGAACAGTTGTCTTCTCCAAATATCTCTAAACTCTGCTTAGAGGCAGAGTGTGTGACAAGGTGACACTTTTAAGCCTGTAATTTAATATTCTTTCTTCTAATACTCTGCTCAAGAATCATGTGTCATATTGCAGCCTCCATTCTAAAACCACTGCTTTAAGCCTCTTTGCAGATTATTTCTTCCATAAAGCCAATCTGAATCAGCCTATGTTTGGAATGTCTTTGACAGAATGCTATTGACTCAAAGTCCTGTTCCTAATATATTACTGCTTTCACTTGAGTTTTCTTTCTACCAGTTCCTCAATGCCTTTTCTTCTTATATGCTTTTCTTACTGAGGGTTCTGTCAAGTTCCCTGTTATAAAATTTTGTCTTTCTTCCTTTAAAAAATGATTTGCCACTTTATTGAGGTGTGGTAAATGTACNGTGGTAAATGTACAACAAACTATACACCTTTGATATGTAAGATTAAACATTTGTTTACTCTCTGTAAATATACCATAATTAGATTATAAAGATTTCTCATTCCAAAATTTCCTCATGCATTTTGTAGTATACCCTTACCTCTATTCTTATTTTCAAGAAGCCACTGACTTGCTTTCTGCTTTTATAGATTAGTGTGCATTTTCTAGAATTTTATACACATGGTATCATGAACTATGCATAGTTTTTTTTGTCTGGCTCAGTATAATTATCTTGACATTTATCCATGTTTTGGTATGTATCAATAGTCTGTTCCTTTTTATTGCTGAACATTGATCCATTGAATAGATTTGCCACAAATTGTTTACACTGACCTGAGGATAGACATTTGGGTAGGTCCAACTTTGAGCCAATACTGATAGCACTACTATGAATATTTATGTAAAGCTCTTCTTGTGAATATGCACTTTCATTTCTCTTGGGTGGGTATTTAGGAGTGAAAAGATTGCATTGCATGGCAGGTATATGTTTAACTTTATAAGAAATTACAACTGCTTCCCAAAGTGGTTATACCATTTTATATTCCCACCAGCAGTACATGAGCATTCTACTTGTCCTTATCAATATTTGAAATTATTTTCTTTTGTTTTTTAATCTTAGCCATTCTAATCAACGTGCAGTTTTATCATTGTGGTTTAATTTGCGTTTCATAGATCAATAAATATAGTCAGGCATTTCTTTATATGCCATCTCTATATCTTCTTTGATGGAGTGCCAGTTGAAATTATTTGCCCATTTAAAAAGAATTAGGTTGTCTTCTCATTATTGAATTGTAACAGTTCTTTATATAGCCTGGATAAAAGTCTTTTGCCAGATATATATTATGCAAATGTTGTTCCCTAATCTGTGGCATGACTATTATCTTCTTAACAATATCTTTTGAAGAGCAAAATTTGATAAAATTCAACATCCTATGTTTTTATTTCATACTTTATGTTCTCAGTGTCTTACTTAAGATATCCTGTCCTAACTTAATGTCACTAAGACATTTTCCACTCTTCCAAACGTTTTGTAGTTTTCCCTTGCAATTGTCTGTGTTCCATGTGAGTTACGTTGTGTATATTGTGATGAGCTGCAGTTGATTTTTTTTAATATGGCTATCAAATTGTGCCAGTAGAATGAGTTGAAAATGTATCCTTTCCCCATTTAATTTTCTTTGAATTTTTTTCAAAAATCAATTGACCATGTATATTCACGTGGATCTAATTCTGTACTCTATTCTGTTGCCCTGATAAGTTTCTGTAACTGTATCCCAATTCTATACTGTCTTAATATTTTAGATTAATTTTGAAATCAGTTAGTATGAATTCAGCAACTTTGTTCTTGCTTTGCAAACTGTTTTAGCCACTGTGAGTCCTTTGAATTGTCATAGACTTTGCAAACAGCTTGAAAATTTACTATTGTATAAAAGTGGAGTCTTAATTGAAATTGTACTGACTCTATAGATCAATTTAGAAAAAAATTAACCTCTCAAAAATTTAGTCTTCCGATCTATGTGTGTGATATATCCTATTTCTTTAGGTATTCTTTCACATTTCTCATCATCACTAATTACTTCAGTTTGATGATACGTTATTTTAAAATTCTATTTA